>JABMIG010000494.1:0-56289 GCA_013187285.1 Cyclotella cryptica
CTCATAGAGTGCCCAGGTAAGTGCACGATCTCCATCGTAAAGGTTACCCTCTCCAAGCTGACGTGCTTCATTTGTATACCTTTTTACACCTTCCATGTCTTCTTTCAGCTGCTCATCAAAAGCGCGGGAGGTTGTATACTTGTCGCGACGAAAGAGATAAGTGAAGGAAGATCTGAATGATGCATACAAACTTGACTTCATTATGCCGCCATTTTCCTTTCGGGTGTCAGTGACATACTTGATGAATATGTCTACATTGGCTTCGAGGGCTGGGAGATCTGCAACATCTCTTGGCGGAGTTGTACCAGGTTCCCCAATGAATGATGATATAACATTACGGAGAATATCTTGCCGGAAGTCAGCCTTCCTTTCCTCTAGTGATTTTTTCCCTCCGTTGCGACGGTAACGAGGAAACTGAAGCTCAACAGGGGAGAAGTTGATTCCAGCATTAGCATCATCAAGCGCTTCACATAGTTCTGGGGTAAGAAAACGGGATTCATTGAAATAAAGATAAAGAAGGAATCTCTCTTGGTTGTTCTGGTGTTTAGTGAAGGTGGCTTGAGCTTTTGATGATTTACGAACGTTTTCAACAGTGAAGTTGTCCCTCATAGCTTGCAAGCGCTGGCCAGGAGTGAGACCGTCTTCATCGTTAGGATGGTTTACATGATTATTTTCGGTGGGAGGTTGTGGAACAGCGTTGCTGTCATTGACATGGTTGTTGGAACCAAAAACATCACCAAACTCTGAATGATGTGGGTTTGGATCGGAAGGTTGGGCAAGATCAGGATGATTGCGAGTCATGATGGGGACGAGGATGATATTATTATTAATGGAGGTATTGTTCGGTGGTTGGTGGGGTTGATTGTTGTATCTCTAGAGAGAGAAGGGAATGATGGGATGCCGCGATGTGATATGATGATGCAATGTGATGCAATAGGATGCAATGCATGGGGATGATGTTGAGATGCTTTGCCGTTGATGTGATGCGCAATACTTTATTATTATTCTTATTATTAGTATCGTGATAGAGTATGCATTACAAAAATTTACGACGAACGAACAAGACTTTTTCTGTTGAAGAGCACGTACTATATTCTTACTAAGCGAATATCCATTTTGCCGGTCTCGTGTAGATCTGACAACTCACCGTTTGTCGTAATTTTTTTGTAAGTGTGTTCGAGCAATCGGCCATTATTTTACGACAAAACATTAGTTTGGGAGGGGCCGTGAGGGATCGTATGGTGATCGTGCGTCTTCATGGTCGTTCCCTCGTAATCGCCAACCACTGAAACCAATCAATCGCCAAATTTGTTGTTTGCTTACCTCAGTTGCACCCAGTTTCCATGCACTACAAGTTTCGAAGCAACTGTTTTTTTGTAAATAGAGTAAGTATTGTCAGAAAGATATTCATAAATTTTTTTGAGAAAAAGTATCTTTTCTCAAGCCGATTGCTTGCGCATGAATGTCTCAATACTACAAGTGAGAATTGATTTTGCCTCATTGACTAGACTTTGAACCATAAATGCTGCCAGGGGCAAGCTATTTATAGCCGAAACGGCAACATAGATGATACATGTCAACTATATATTTCATACAGACATGAATGTGCCACTTTCAATTCTGCGTTATGTAATGTATCTTTTCTCAAAATGTTTCTGGGACACTCCTGTCATTGCTGAAAACTTCTCATGCATTCCTGTCATTGTTCTGACGTTTGCATACCGAAGCTGCACTTTCACTTTGAAAGTTCTGACTGCATGCATACTGCCGTCCCCATAATTCCAAATAAGCTCCTAAATCCTCCAACCATCATGGTCATGTTTCCGATTATCACATGGCTGAGGCCAATGATGGCACCTCCCTATTGCAGCTACCACCTTAAACAACGCAGTCACTAACTTTGTACTGATGTGCCCCCCCATGTCTCCCCCTCAAAGCACACAACCACTTCACCCTCCACCCCATCCACAAACACTTGCTTGCAAGGTCAATAAATCTTAAACAGGCGAGGAGTGTTCTCGGGCACAATAATGTTCCTTATGGTGAGTAGATTCCTCTCACATCATCATGGTTCCTTAGCTCCTCCGGCAAAGCCTGCTAGGACAGGTGAGTTCACTGTTGATATAAAGTTGAAACCTAAATTATACCTGTTTGATGTGATTCCTCGGCAATTTTTATGCATGACACATAAATGTTCCCCCTTTTGTATGAAGGCCAATGTGCTCTTTCAACCAAGCTTGAGTCATCTTCCATTTTAACACTAACACAACAGAAATTGAAGAATGTCACCAAATCTGTGCAAAAATCTAACCTTGCGTGAAAAACCAGTCACAAATCTTCCAAACCTTCACAAAAACAGTCTTGTACCATTTATAAACCACACTCTTTTCCAGGATAACTGACCTCAACTTATATTCAACCAGCAAAACAAGCATGATATTATATTTGCACTTGTCATTGCAACTAACTTTGTCTTGTGCACCAACTGTCCTCCAAGATCATTTCCAAACATCCTCAAAAGTCCACTGTGGGGAATTAGCCACTAAGAAATACAGAGATAATCTAAACATTCATATGACAACATGATACGTCTTACCGGTTTAATTGTAGTAGTGACACGTTACATCTGGCATTCGTACGTAATGTACCAGATTCTACAGAACACAAAAAAATAAAATCGCGACACTACTCTTCTTCTCCATGAGAATTTCCGCCGCCGTCACCGCATCACCTCGATCTCGGCAAATACCGCCACAACACCAGGTCGGCCGCGATCGCTCACCGCAACATCACCCACAACAATCCTGCCGCTTGGTTTGGTCAGATTACGCGTATTTTACGAGGAATCACACCATTTCTACATGCCGACTTTTGTTACACGACAGTGTTCGCGAGGAGTAGCAGGGAAAAAAGGCAATTCAGCAAATGTAAGTGTTTTTTAGTATATATCGTCCCCTTTAGTGCACTAAATCATCGCCTCATTGATGCCCTCACTGTTGTTCTTTTCTGTGCTGTCCTCAGGCTTGGATGGTGACTTTTTGCCATCCAATTTGGGGAAGACAGAAATTAAAGGTGAGTGGTCTTCATCCTCCATTTCATCCATTTTTTCCAGCTTCTTCCTCAAATGGTCTCTTTCCTCCCGCGACATTTTAGTAACAACATTACTCACTTGTCTCTTTATAACCTGCTGATGCCTCCCCAGTGCTGTGTCCGCTAAAGTGATTGGCCTAGAGGTAAGTTGAGACAAGTTTGGTTCATCATTTGCACTCCATTTTATGAAAATTGGTGCATCTTTCTGACTTTGTAGTATTTCCTTCTACTTTTCAGCCATTGCATCATTTTTCATCCCACTGAGACACTTGACTTGATAGTAAGTCAGCAAAACTCTCAACTCTGCAGGATTGTAAGTTTGAAATGATTTTGGTTGAACAATAATTTGTCTTGCCTTCCTCTCAACATCAAGCATCTTTCCTGCAGACTCTTTCCTCTTTTGCAGCTCTTTTATTTCTGTCTCAACAACCTTCTTTTGCGCAGCCAAAAAATGTCATCATCCGTTAAATGGCCACCACCTGTTGTGTGAAAGAGATTGCCGTGAGTTGTTGTTTTTTGAATTTTCTCAATTCTCTCAGCCGAATGCCGCACCGTCACTGACTTTCTGCTAACCTTTTTAATTGTCTCTTTGAAAGCATTGCCATCGTACCCATTACACAACAAAAAATGAGTTGAGACATTGTTGGATTCTTGGATGTGAACCATGGCCGTGTTTGTCGCATCTTTGTCATCCCCCATTTCTCTCCTGACTTGAGAATTGTTTTGTAGGCATGCTCGGGTCAATGGGGCGGCACCACACTTTTCCCACACTGCACAATTTTGTTCTTTGGAGAATGCAACATTGAAGGCACTGCATGGAACAACGACACCGGAGATAGGATCGGTCCCTCCAAACACAACAAGTCCAACCATCCAAGGCGGCAAACCAAGAGTGTAGTTTCAAATTAATCTAGCGTCCGATAATATTTTCAAATTCTTAACAAATTGTGTCTTAAATGTACCATAGCTTTGGTCGGTCTCTTGAGTGACTGCTGTAGTATTTGGTACACCGGGATAAATAATAAACCCAAGTGTCCTTGCCTCTCCCAAAAATCCTAACTCCATTCTGTCGGGACCACTATCAACCTTCATGATAACTCTCTTTTCTCTGACATCTTGAGCATCCGGGAACAATGGGACAATAGAATTCAAAAATATGACCTGAATTCTCTCTCACCCATTCCACCTTTTAAATTCATTCCTAAAGTGACTGGCCACTCCTTTTCACAATCGGTTCCAAATGTACCTTTAATTCTAGGAAAGAATGCACTCATTCTTATGTTCACACGTTGAGTGTCTTCTGATTGTGCCATTGTCGAGAACTGGAAGTGTGGCGGAATCGGTTCTCCCGCAGCAGTACTACCGGTGATCATTGTTGTTGACACGCTAGTTTTAATTGTGGCTTGTCCAAGATTGGATAGATTGGGAGAATAAAACGTAATCTCTGGCCTACCACCTCTGTTGCACTTGCTTCTATCCAAAACAAGACATGTCTTATCAATATTGATAATTTTTTTGAGTTGTTCCATAGGTATAATTGTCTTTACCTCGGAATCAACTTTACCAAATCCCAACTCCAACAAATCTCTCTCCCAATTATCAAACCAAGACTTTATATTGAAATAGGTTGTCCAACGTACCCGTCGTTCCTTCACATTGTTGCTGCTGCCGCTTGTAAGCTGTGGACTTTAACAGACGATTCAGTAAATGATGACAATCCAAAGCGATGACAGATTTTGTGCCCTTTTTCAATTGTTCAATTAGTTTTTTGTTAGTGATCCCAGTGGCATGACCATTTAGTTGTTTGATTTGAATGTAAATCTCACAAGCATTGCAAAGATAATTATATACCAATCTGGGTAACACTCCCTCCGGTCCTTTCTTTTTCGGACTCACACCAATTCTATCCTCAGCCATCTCAGGCTGTATTGTACGCTTTGAAATTTCAACTCCAAACTCCCCAAACACCAGCTTGATAACCTCACTTGCTGACATTTTAGTCTCTCCCTCTGGCTTTGACTGCTTGCTAGCGTAGAGAGAGGTGGCTCTCTTGTGAGCAGCTTTATGATGAAGCTTCATTTTCAAATCGTCGGCACGTTTCTGTAGCACCCCATTGGTTTAGGAAGTGTGTTGACTGTTGGAGTCAGAGTTGACAAACTTGATGGAGATGAAGAATTGGCGACATTTACTGCCTGTGGAGGTGGCGCAGATGCTCTGCGTAATCTCATCTGGAGAGTAGGATCAGTACTCTCCTCAAGCGTGAATGTTACTATTCTCATTGCCTCAGGAATGCTGAGAGTTGGATGGTCTGTTCTGGCCTTGGCAGCCTTCTTTACAAGAGCCTTAAGCTCCTCCTCACTCCTATTCATGTTAGTAGTGAGGTGCACCTATGTTTTCGCGATTTTTTGCGTCAATAGGGAAGATATCGACCATGTAACAAATGTACAACATGATATGGTCACGTATTTTTTCGCAAACGTGCCCCTTCAAGCGCAATTTTGAATGGCTTGCAGTGGTCGGACACCCATCAACCCATATAATGTTGGAAAGCTCGTGAAAAGATGAATCTGTAGTATTTTGCGCAAATCCCGCTGCAAGGGCTGTGGGAAAAGTTACGTGCAATTTACAAAAATTGACGAGAATCGTATCTTTTTGTTACAAAACGGGGTGCGTCAGTACTACAATTAAAGTGGTACCCAAAGGATGATCAATGAGAATTGATCTCATCAAGTCTGTCCAAGTACCTAAAGGAGTATGTGTAACCCAACTGAAACTATGAGACCCTCATGCTCCATGGATGTCCTATTTCAAACCAAGTGAACTAGTACCCAAGAAAGATGCTGTGGCAGAGAGGGAGGAGTTGTTTTGTCTTGGAAGCAAAATTCAGGTAATCATCCGAAGTCATTCTTACCCCCCTTACATCTTTCCAAGCCGTTTGTTCAGTTCCTCAGGAAAGACTCAGAGTTTGGACTGTGAAGCTATTCTTCTGTCATTCATGTAGGAAAGTTGTACAATAATTGAGCCAGGGGTATTTGGAATTTGGCACACCAAGTCCTAGCCATTGGACAAGATGACAAAGAAGAACAGGGTATTCTTGATGGTTCTGATGATATTTCTGTTGAGTCTCCTGCAAACAATGATGGACATATCAGTCACTCCACTGAAGAAGATGGTAGTAGTGGAAGCAAAAATAAAGATGGCATTCCAGACAAAGATGAACAAGGAGTTCTAGACAAAGATGAAGAGGGAGATCATAGTTCTGTTGAGTCTCGTCACTCCAATGAAGAAGATGAAAGTAGTGGAAGCGCAAATGAAGATGGCGTTCTAGAGGAAGATAAAGATGGAATTCTATGCAAACTTGAAGACTCATAAACGTTTGTGATTATCACCTTGTTTGACAAATTAATGGTTATGTCAGTTACACCAGGCAGTAATGGCCTGGCATTTGGGGATAAGGAATCTTAGAATTTCTGTAGTCCAGCAAACATTAGTCAAGATCTTGAGTTATGTCATTGCTTAACTTAATATTAACAATCACTCTTTTTAGCACATACATTATACATTGGACTTTGACTTGCAACTTTTTGCAGCAAGTTCTAAGCTCACAACGTGTTTAAGTCTAGTCAAGGAGTACAATATGCTGTGTTACTTATTTCAACATGTCTAACACACTCTCCAACTGATCTGAATCCACAGCAGGACTCCCAGCATAACAAACTTGACTACCACTTCAATACGTAGATTCTACTAAATCACCTCATTCAAAACGTACATTCTCCCATAATGTACATTCTCCAACTTCACTTCTACACCCACCACATGTCTAAATCTAGTCTACACACACAATCTAACATGTTACATGCCTTGACATGTACATTCTCTAATTGATTGGAACCCCCCGTATGAGTCACAAGAGTAAATGTTATACACTATGTCAAAGTCCAGTCAACATGTACAATATTGCATGCTGCGTGTATTCTCTAACTGATTGGAATCCCCAACATGAGTTGCGGCGTAATATCTGTTGTTACCTATTACTGTGCCAAGTTGACGTGTACATTCTACAGTACCACAGAATTGGAAACATACATTCTACGTTGTGATTTGACTTCCTCTTGTGACTCCCTGTAGCAGGTTCTACTCTCACCACATTGCCTAAGTCCAGTCGACACTACCATATTTCATGTAACATGCAGGTTGTGTATGCTATTACCTATTACTCACCATTAAGCATTTACAAAGTTGGAATGGTTCATCACATGCCCAAAAGATGCGGTGGAGTTTAATGCAATCAATTGTTTGCTCGTGTCAGGTGCATGTGTTGCCTCACTTCCTCAACAAACAGTTTTAATGACAGCAATGACAACTTCATTCAATTGATTGCATTGAAACTCTATAGATTGTGTGCCTGTCAATTAAATCATCACGTCAAAAGAGGTCAACTAAAAACGGCGCTGGCACAGAACACGTGGATCCGGTAATTTTTTGTAGTAATGATTTCTTTATGGATCCGTAGAGCTCGGAGGGCTCGGATGATGACTTACAACCTCATTAGCTTATGCCAAATATTTAGTTGATGATTGCCTTGTTTGCATTAGTGTAGTAAGGCTGACCTTGTAACCCTGATAAATCCAAACCGCCACTGACAATAATGATGCTATCTTACATCTGATTTGATATTACATCTAAAACTTATCACACTCTCGTCAACCGCATCATAGTTGAATGATCACTCCCATTCCTCGTGCTTCCATCGATGCTTCATCAAGTGATAATTCTTTTGAGCTAGAGTCCTCCATAAGTAGAAATGCTCTTTTCCTATCATGTGTATACCTCAAGCTATCGCCTACACGTTGATCGTCTACGTACCGGCTCAGATCACATTCACCGTCAACATAGTGATACACACCGATTCCATTCTTCATGTTGTTGTCGAATTGGCCTTCAAAGACATCGCCATTGCCAATTTTTACTACACCAAGCCCCACTCGCTTATTATGCTGCCATTCACCTCTATATTCGTTACCATTCTTGCTCTTGTAAATACCATATCCATGGCGTTCGCCTTCCTCGTTGATATCTCCCTGGTACTTCTGTCGCTTCTTCTTGGCCCCAGACGAAATCTTAGTAGTAACAGAGGACATAGACCTATTGATCTCTTGCATGGACTCATAATACTGCTCCTGCAAGACTTGATCAATTTGATCCTTGAGGAGTGATGCCGTGAAAAAGGTCACGTAGGTATGTGATCTGCTAGAAGGGAGGGTCATGAAACGAGAAGACCTACTAACTACGGTGATGGTAATACCCTTCCGTTCTTTGGTAGATTCGCTACCTGACGTGGCATAGGAGGTATTATCAACTTCACTGTCGTAGTTGGATACAGAAGCGCAAGTGCTTAAAGTGCGGCGCATCTTGATGGTGGGATTGCTTGTTGCGTTACTTGACTTTCTAGTGGCGATTGACCCTGCCGGTGTATCTTCTTTCTCTTCGGACTGTTCCGGAGGTGGAGGCGTTCCAACTGAAAACTGAGACTCGTCATCTTCATTTAGTTCGGACACGTCCTTCTCAAACTGCACTTCGTCGTCCTCTTTGTTGGCAGATGCATTAGATGATACAGATGACACAGGTGACCTGTTCCCTCCGCCCTTACCACGAGATTCAGTTCTATCTTCCTCTAAAGAAATCTCGTCGTCTTCCTTGATGGACGAGAAATTCGACGAGGTAGATGACGCAAAAGATGTTTGACGTGGACTCTTAGAAGATCTGGAAGTTCTCAGCGAGCTACTTCTGGACGCAGTGGATGGAGAGCATCTAGACATAATTTCAGGGTAGTATGTCAATTCGACGTCACTGAAGTGACTGGCAACAGATGACCTTCTGCTACGTGAATCTCTTGTTATGACTTCATCTTCATCTTCAACAAAGTGCATTCCTGTGCGTTGTTTATCATTCTTCCTCATACGGCTTGCCACTGAGCGAACGGCGTTGTACCAGCTGTGCTTTTTAGAACGCGCCGGCAACGGTGAACTGGTGTCGGAATCCGAACCGTCGAACATCTCATAAATTATTCCAAGGTCCGGAGGGTCAACATCTCTATCCTGTGTGGACGACACAGACGGTGATGCACCGTCGAATAGACTGTTCATTGAGGCATTGATGACATTGAATTCGTCGAGTCTTTCTTCGTCCTCGCTGTCAGAGTCCGAGGAGTAATCGCTGTAACTTGGCCTCGAAGAATCGCTGTACATAGAGCTTCTGCGTCTTGATGAGTCACTGTACCCAGAACTCCTGCGTCTCGAGGCTTCACTGTACTCAGAACTTCTGCGTCTCGAGGCTTCACTGTATTCAGAACCTCTGCGTCTTGGGGACTCACTACATTCAGAACTTCTACGTCTTGAGGAGTTGCTGTACTCAGAAGTTCGGCGTCCCGAAGACTCGCTGTAATCAGAATTTAAACGTCGACATGCAGGAGGAGTATTAGTGCTCTCGTCTGTGTTGGTGCCAGTAGAGCTCTTCCGTGAACTCTCACGTCGAACTGTCAATGCTGAACTATCAGGAGAAATTGAAGTATTGTTGGCTGGGGCATCGCCGCCTTCGGTGTCATTTGAGGATCGAGCATTTTCGATATCAACACGGTGGGTCATGATCTTGGATACCAACTGTAAAATTACGTTTCCCATATTTCCAACTTTTTTAGGATTGTTCTCATTCGATAAGTCCTTTGTGACCCGATTCAACAATGCTGAAATGTCATCAACGCATTCCTCGTGGGACTTGGCGATATCTTCGTCGGCCATGAACAAGCCAGAGTGATGACTCTCCTCGAGAGAGGTCACGGCCTCCTTCCGCAATGATGTGAGCTCTTGAAGAATTTCTTCCCGTTCTTGAGAGAGCGCGATAATGCTATCGTAGAGACGTTCATTTTCACACAAGAGCTCCTCGACACATTCCTTGTACGTTTTGAGATCAGCCTCTCTTTTCTTACGTTCAAGAATGTCTTGCGACATTTTTTGGTTCAGAGATTCAAGTGCTTGATTCCTCAGTTCGTGAATGGCATCGAGGTTAGGGCTTTTCTCAGTCACCTCTTCTGGGGCTGCGTCATCTCCGTCTTGTATTTGTTTCATCTTGTTGACGATGGTTTCCCAATCGGCGCGAAGGGCGACCACACTAGCGCGGAGGGCTGCATTCTCGGATTCCAAGGTATGTATCAATGCTTTACTCCTCGCACTTACGGCAGCGCTTCTGGTTTCCTCACTATTGTCCAATTCTTCGGCTCCGGAGATTTCATTGTCGGTAACAAACTCGTCTTCGACAAAGCTGGTCACTGACTTCTGCAAGACGTTATATATGTCTTCCTCCTCTGAGTCACTTGAACTTTCAATTGATTCTTCCTCTTCATCCTCATCGGAAGAAGAATCTGAAAAGTATTCGTCGAATTCACTGCTTGATTCGAACTCCGACTCGGACTCGTACGAACTCGAAGAGTCCGAGCTGGACATGTCTTCTTCACTGCGGTAGGTGCATGAGCCGTCTTCTACTTGATACACCTGTTTCACGGACAACTTGGGCACGACTTTCGAAGTAGAAGTATTAGCCCTACGATTCCGAGTATTCCTCGGCATTTGCCGCCGTCGCTGCGGGGGTTTGGAATGTTTCTTTTTACACCCTCCGATGATTGACAGCGTGGATATCTTACTAATAAGATAGTTCTTTGCAGATTTGTTCTTGACGGCCGCCCTATTTTGTGTTTTTAAATCGAACTCGGATAGTTGGCTGGTCAACTTGGTCATTTCGCTCTTAGTCGATACGCAGCTCTTGGTGGACCTGCAGCTTTTGAGGCTGTTGCTTCGATGTCTCTGCTCGCTGAATGTCTGGGTGCGTGGTCGCGAGGGGCGAACGGAGGACGCCCGGCGCTGTGACGTTGAAGGCTCTGCTTTATTCGATCGCGGCTTGGGAGAAGGCGATCTAGTCGTTGACCTGGACTGCCGCATTGAAGAATTGGCTTCAGATCCCGATCTGCGGCGCGGAGGAGGCGGCAGTGGCTTCGCCGAGGGTGGCTGAGATTTTCCTCTGACGACTGCCCTGCTTTGGCTTTGTGGTCTTCCGCGTGAATCATTTCTGTCTCGGTCCTTCGCGTCCTTGTTGCCGCCCGCACGCTTCTCACGAGATACGCAGTACGCTCCATCGGGATCGCTGCGTCGGCGGATGCTATGGGGTGCGCTTGTCATTATTTTCTTGTCTTTGGGATCAACCACGCGATTTTGGCGAGATGAATGGTCAACAGCAGAGGTGGCAGTAGATCGCTTGGGCTGGTTTTTTGTTGGCCGATTGGACCGTCTTCGGCTTCGACCGTATGTAGAATAATTCATTTGTTCTGGCATGATGTCGGTCGGACTACTTTTGTTGCATGATGGCCGGTGTTGATGGTTGGTATGGTACGGTACCATCGCAGGTGGCTTAATGCAATGCCCTGTCCGCGATCGCGACGCTCGATTTAGAGAGGGGCGTATTGTGTATGGTGTATTGTACACAATACAATATTGTACCAAACACGTTAACCCCACAAACGTTTCACCAGAGGGAGAGCCCGCCCTGTTGAGAATCGGAGACACGATTGTTTTGTTTGTGATTCCTGCATGGAGGCCCGACGCAGGCTTTACGCTCTTCCATAAAAGGCATCGAGGAAGTTCACGACGGGTTTATTCGGTTATCATCGCAAATGTCATCATGAGGTCGTGACCTGTCGAGACATAACGGGGATACGTCCTCCTCATATCTACGTACTCCTGGTCGATAACTTTTGGGGCTGTGCTAAGGTGATTTATGTGCAAATTGTCCAGCATGGTTTCGTGATATTTAGTCGTAATTTCGATGGTTTCCAATCGTGTTTCGAAGTCGCATCGTGAGATGTTGCATACATTGGCCATGTATTTCATTGCCCCAGTAGTATGAATGAAATGTGATCAACTTACGAAAAATGACCTCTGATTCCTAGTACAGCCAGCGATATCCTGGTGGGTTTGCGGGCAAACATTGAATTTCAGTGGACATACCTCCAATTTTAGGTTGGCTGAAGTGGTGAAACAAACTCAAATCCCCTCTGATGGCAATATTGAAATGGCCAAATCATGCCCATTAAGAACTTGCGGCTATCTCAGGCACACTAAATTTTGTTTGATTGAAACATGAGTGAGAGATAAACAGAGTTAGGGGCGGATGAGCAGCATGCTTCAATCAACGTTCTCCATAAAATAAAACTTACCACCCAGATAAGCTACAGGCTGGTTATTTTTGTAACAGGACAACAGTAAGGGTCAAACAGCGAGAGTTCTCAAAAAAGAATATGAAATCAAGCATTTACCACAGACTTTTGGTTCCACACGCACAGTGACCACTAGGGTGTGTGTGGCCATTAAAGAATGAATCAGAGCTGAAGAAAAATGGCAATGATGCATTTAATTATATTCTTGAAGACAAAGGGGCCACTGTCTGAGAACTGTGCATTTTAACACAGTGACAGCTGTGGGAGAGAAGATGCATCACGGAAATGAATAAATCATTTTCATGCCTTCATGAGTTTGGCTATTCTAGGTGCAAATACCGCAAGGAAAATTGCAATGTATCATGGGTCATGCCATGGCAGAGGAAGTCTTCGTGGCAGGTGAAATAGGGATTCATGTATTCAATGTTTACAAGACAAATGTTGCAATAACTATGAAAGAGGAATTGTTTGGAATAATTTTTTGAAGCTCATAGTTAGTTTGAATTTTTTGGTGGGATATCATTAAAGCTGTAAAAGACTGTGTTAAACAAAGCATGGCCAAGGCCCGGGGATCATTGTGCAGTTAAAATCATAGGTTGGAGATGGCGGAATGTTCTTTACCTAGCTCAGAGATTCTAACCCACCTGAAAGTCCAACATTCAGTCGAGAAGAAGTCTTGTGACTTCTGGAAGATGCTGAAGTAAGTATAAGTATAGGTGTAAACAAACATGTTCACTAAAATACTTCTTGCAATTGCCTCCATCATGTCACATACCAGTTGTGGTTCAAACATATTCCAGCAGTTCTATCATGTTCAAATATCTGTATTAGCTCTCACATGTAGAATCAATTCCTAACTAGTTTGCCAAACTAAAACAAATATCCGCTGGAGAATGATTTGATGCCAATCCAAAGCCAACAGGTCATGTTCACTTTCTATGCTGTCCTACTTCATTTGCATTCAGTTGCAATCAGGCTCTAATCACTTGTATTCACAGCAATCAAACTTTGTTCACTTCTGTTCACGTGCAATCACATTCATTTGTACTTGCATTCACCTTCATTCAGTCACATTCTCTGTTGTTCACTGCCATTCACTGCACTTTTCACATTATGACTACCATACCATAGAGTAAAGAAAACAAATGCATGATAAATTCATATGGAAGTACCACAATACCATTACCTGCAGGTATGGTAGATATGTCTATGGTAGCATATATGTACACACCAACTAAGATACCTTCTGAGCAATTTGATCAATGATGATCAATTGTGATCAATTGCAATCATAAGAGAACGCAATTGTCTCTATCCTACATACTTCTCACATACCGAGCAAGGCAACAGACAGACTGGAGAAGACATGCGACTCACCCAGATGACACGTGACTGGGTGAGATGCCACCTAAAAATGTTGCCGACATATGATATGTCACCCAATTTTGACGACATTGTCGTGTCACGGTGACATCATGCCAACATGTCCCCGTAAAAACCAACATAGTCAATCGTAAAAGGCTCCCATAACACCTATTATCTCCGATCATACATATAGTGCAGCCATCTTGTCTTAGAACAAGAACGCATGTGCCAGCAGACAGTCATTGTAATCAATCATCAATCTTGATTACAAGTCAGAATTGACTTTGGCCCATTGACTGGACATTGAACCAATAAGGCAGCCACATACTATTCCTACATCAAATTGTACATATTTTGACAAAAAAATCTCAGATGTCACAAAGATCTATTGGAGGTGTCCAAAGATAATTTGCCTGTTCTTGCTATTGTACCAAACATTTGCTCATCTTTCAAATCACAACTGTGGAATCACATTACTGACAAGATATGTTAGATAGTGTGATTCAATGTTAAATTGTATTAATTTGTCCAGAATTCTGCATACAAAACTAGAATTTAATATAGCATGTCAAAAGGGACTTCAGTGGGTGCAAATGGAACATTCTAGATGCTTCCTGGAGGTGATGGATCTCACGTCACATGAGAATCTCATCCCTACAACACAAGAAAATGGTGTTTATGGCAGTTGAATTTGTTCCCGTGTGACATGTGTTCTAGAAACTTGGTGATATGGCGGTTCTTTCAGGTCCCCTGGGAGTCATATATAGGATTTGTTCCCCAACAATACATGCAGTTTACGCATCACATCCCTAAGATGAGCAGGATCTAGATAATGCTGATAGTGTTCATCCCTCATCCAGCCCCTCCTCACAAAAAATAAATATAGCACCCCATCACAAATGTTATAAAACCACCACTGGAGGACCTCCTTGTCCCTGCTTGTCCCTGCTTGCCTTGAGCAATCTAAGAGGTACATGAGACAGTAAGTGTAACTGTAGATTAATTTAAGAAAGTGACTGCACTATTTTTACATGTCTCTTGTCACTTCATGCCTGTCTCTACCATGAGAGTCTATTAGATGCTCTTGGCAATATGGACGTCACCCCAGTCAATATGTCCGTACTTTCCAATTGCATTGTACTCCCAAAATCCTACTTCCAACTTCCCCAAGATACCCTAGGTGTCACTCCTGATCTTTCCTTCTTGGGGGGTTCTTGGGGGAGGGCATTGCCACTTTTATCAACGCATTCCTCTCAATTTCCATCAACTTACTGCCCTTGACACAGTGCAATGATTCTCCTGGCAGCTCAATCATCATGCTTGGGTCTGTCTTGAATGCTGTCCATTGCCTGGGCTTCCTATTCATGTCTGCGTACATTTTGTCCATTGGAATATGCTTGATGATTATTTCTTCCTCAGTGACTTTGTCCATAATGAAAAATACTTTGACTTGATGTATTTTGTGCATTTTCCACTTGATATCTTACCATTGGATTTTAGCAGTATTGCGCTCTTGTTGTCTTTGTATATGACAACATGCATTGTTCTGCAACCCTGCTCTTGCAAGAAATACAGGCTCCATAGGATGTTGCTGATGAGGTTGTGGACTCCCATGAGCTCAGTCTCTGTTGAACTTTTTGTGTTGATCTTTTGCATCGAGGGGCCCATGGTCATCACTGTTCCTGTTTTCTCTTTGCAATCCCAGTGTACTATGTGTGCTGTGTCAACAAACGATGCATTACTTGCTGATTGTTCACATTTATTTTCAACTTGAGTGACATTGTGACATTGAGGTACTCCAATACTTGCATTAGTTTATGCCAATCATCACTGCCTTGTTGTTTGATCCTTGTGGTCCGGAGTGAAACTGCTGTTTGTTTATCATTTCATGCATGAGTTGACAGGAACAGCAATTGCACTGTTGTGCGGTAGAACTGCATTGCCTGATCTTCTGGCAAGTAAACCGCTGACTCTTCATCTTTAATGGTGAAAATATGATCTGAATGGGGCGTTGGGCTGCACTTTTGAATTGGATCCAAGAAATCCCTACAGGCATTTTTACAGCTCCACATATAGCACTGGTTCCCTTCTTGTCCTTGCAAACATACTTCTGGTAAAGTGTTGGTTTGATCTTGCACACTAAATCACATAACTCTCCTCAATCAACCATAATGCTCTTTTCATCAGTGATCATGTGCTAAAACACTCCAGGCAAGTCAATGAATGCAATATCTCTCCTTTGGTAAGCATCAATGGCCTCTGTGAGGAACACAGTATTTGTAGCTACTGTTGGTGATGTGGTATCTCCTTTCCTGATGTATTCCTTTTGAGGAGTGCTGTTCATTCAGGTCCATCCCTTCACTTCTCCCAAGTCCTTCTCCTTGAGAAATATTAGTGGCGACAGTGTCTTTCTCCTTTCTTCCCTGGTTAGTTTCCTTGGGTCTGGAGGGAAGAAGGTGTACATGTTGTGAAGTTGCCTCATCTCCTTTAATGCTCCTGTTTTCCTCTGTCGCCAAAGTGTTTGATTCCCTCTCTTAGGCTTAGTTGGGTCATCATGATCCCCAATACCCTCATTTCATCCCTATATACTTGGATAGGTGTGCTAAGAATTGTAGCCCCACCATAAAATGCATATGGTTCATATAGAAGTGCATTCCTCCCACTGATCTGTTGATAGTGCCTAGTGACTTCATATCATTTTAGTGGCCTCATTCTTCATCCACTCCTGGTCTCTTTAAGTCTCTCCTCTTTGACACCATCCTCCTCACCGGATTCTCCCTCTTCTTTTGAGTCATCATAAAGTAGTGCTGTATCTTACATCTCCTTGTCAATATATGTTTTGTGATTTGAACTGTCATCTTCCTCCTGTAAGTTTGGCATCTGCTCAAATTCAGTGTCCTCTCGTGCTATTTCTCCATCTTGCATAGGTACCGCATCATACACATCCCTTTCATGATGTTATACTGGCCTACCTCTTCTGCCCCTCAACTGAAATTCTTCAAATTCTCCAGCTATTCCAGCATCGCCAATTGCTTCCTCCATTTGTTTCTCATCTGATGATGGTGATGGCGTTTCCACATGTTGTATATTTGATTCTAGCACCAATCTTGGTATCTCTATGGGAACATCCAGGAATGTGGCTGGTTCTGGGTCTAAAGCATTGTCCTGGACAAGAGGCTCTGATTCATCCATCCAGTCAAAATGGTTGTTCTTCCTGTTGCAAAACCATATGAGCCGATTGTGCTTGTCTCCTTTACCCCACCGCCCAACCTTCCCAAGGACACTGTTAGGTATTGGCAACTCAGTGAATCTGCTCCTTTTAATTAGTGCCTTGGAATCAAGATTGGGGAAATAGTAGCTTCCATGCATGTTGCATGTTGGCCCAATGCAGATCACATTCCTGGACCTGGATTGTTGGGTGTACATTTCAGTAGAGTCAGGCTTGTTGTATGCTTGACTGTATGCCCCAAACTGATAGTTCCACCTTAAAATTATTTCCCCCAGAGAATACTCATCTGATATTCCTTGTTTTTCCACATGAGAGTTCATAAACAATACAGCATGTAATGCCATTTAAGTCTATACCATCTGGGTTGGCATGATGCTTCAATGTAATTCTGCCTTGATGCATCTGGTTTTCTCTTTGGACAGTCTTATCTTCCACTCGATCTCTGGGACATGCTCATTTTTAGAAGTGGCACTGACTTTGATTAGATTAACTACTTTTTGTTTAACGTTTTCAAATTCTCTAACCATCAATGCAGTTTGATACAGAACCAGCTCATCTGTATACCCCAATCATGAGCTTGAATAAATTTGCCAGTTCTCCTGCTGTCGTTCCGGCACACAATGAACCGTTACATATCTGATACGCCTAGACAGTGTCACCAAGAGTGGCAGCCCAGACAAAAAACATGATATCAGTTGCCAATGTAATCTATTTGTTTGTATCAACGAGATCAACAAGTACCAGTCTCACAATCTCTGGCTGTCCGCCTGTGTCCGTGTTCCTTTGATGCATGGTAGCAATGGCTCAAACATTTTCCTTGCATTTGTACCACTGTATTGATTCTTGTTAGGTGGCACTTTGGCATATGATGGACTTTTAAGGATCTCTTTTAGCCTTTCCTTCCTGGACTGAACCGTGCTCATTCCCTTCTGATCCCCAGCATTGTTGACCTCCACCCTGCCCCCTTCTTACACAAAGGTGAGTCCGCCATGTGCAGAACTCTTCACTTTAGAATTGTTATAGTGAATCCCAGTCCCCTATAGCTTCCAGTTATTCAACATGGAGAGGAGTTCAGTAGAGTTGGCTGTATATTCATTGGTTCCCCGTGTAGGATTTCTGCAATTGAGTCCTCGTGTCCTTGTGCTTAACCTTGTTGGCTCCTGCAAGCATGAACATTGCTTTCATCTCACTCTCAGCAGCTTGCTCTGCCTGTCTTGCTTGCACTGGATTAGGCACATTTCCCTTCCCGGCAACTTCCTGAACAATCATGGCTCCCTGATTCTCTATCATAATGCCTGGATTGGCTGGGCCTTTGATTCTACGAGGCATGGGTGGAATATCTATAGTCAAAATCGTAAATGTTTTGACTCCATCCGCCACTAGATCACTCTCCTTATCACCTTCTCAATGGATGTAGTCTGCTAGTTTTTCGATGACTTTTTGAATGTGGCTGCATGTTCAGGCTTTCCATCGTCAAATATGTCATTCTTGATGGCGTCAGTGTCAAATGTGTACACAGTTGGCCTTTTGGACGGCTTCAGTTTGTTTACGTGTCCTCTCCTCTCAAGGCCCCTTTAGCTTGCCCCTTTCTTCGTGATGCAAAAATTATGGTCTCCTTTCTTCAATTAATGTTAGAAAACCACCTTAGGAGGACCTAATTGTCCCTGCTCACCTCTAGCAATCTAGGTGTTATGTGAGACAGTAAGCGTAACTGTAGATTAAGTTAAGAAAGTGACTGCATTATTTTTACACGTCTCTGTCACTTCATGTCTGTCCCTATGAAAAGAGCCTCTTAGGTGCTCTTGGAAATATGGACATCACCCCAGTCCATACGTTAGGCCAAAAGCCAGGGAATATGTACTTCCTGGGAATCTAAAAATCTAAAAAATCTAAAATGCAAATGCCAGGGACAAGTCATTGATATGGATTTCGTATTTTTGCCAAAAAGGGGAAGAAGCACCTAGGGAACCATTGTGATGTTTTAAAATTTTGAGAACATCCCTGTATTGGGGGGGCATGTTTTTTTATTTAGCCGTTCAAGATTTCATTATGAATTCCATGGTGGAGTTATGATAACAAAAAGTAATAATAAACTTCCAATTCCAATGGATTTGATGTTTTGGGTTAACAATTGGAATCATTAACAATTCTAAGGGAATTGCATTCATAAGTTTATTTGTTACTTCATTGCGATTCCAAGAGAATTGTAATGTAAATGGTATACCTTCAAATATAAATCCATGAGAATTGTGATTTGTGGTAGTGATGGAGTTTGTGTTCGTGCTTTCTTTCATACTGTAATGAATTAATACCAATCAGAAATTAGAATGTGCCAGAATGCTGAAGTATCCATTCCCAATCTCCGGAAACTGACGGAGATACATTATATTTCAGCAGATTCCCCCAAAAATTTGCTAATCTCTAAGGGGCACTATTTGCGCTTGGAAAACAGCTCCCATTTTTCACACATATTCCAATTTTTCTGCGGTTGCTTGCAGGAGTAACCTCAGAGATTTTTTATTTTTGCACATATTCCGAAATGGTGAGAATTCAAAAATCTGTGAGGCCTCCCTAATTCCTGAGAGCTCATCCCAGAAAAATCACACTACTTCTGTGCCGCATGGATGCTTTTTAATCACCCCCACCTTCCATTTTTGTCTGTCACCACTTGCCACTTCACAGCACGATACAACAATTCTTTTAAAACACACTGAGTTGTCATTGAAATCAATGTGTACATTCCCATAATCTCGTCCACCCGTGTGTTAGCTACCAAACTGGTCACAATCATTCTACATTGTTACAGCGACAGCAACAATGTTATTTCACATTGTGACAGCAACTACAATATGTTACTTCATTAAAATTTGATTCGTCATGAAGCAGTGAATTAGGAGTCAGTGAATGGACTGACAGTGGCACCATTGATTGTTGCAATTGATTCAACGACAATGACAGGGAGATATATGTCCACGAACTGCAGGTACTTCTTAGCATGCAGTTCTTTTGTAACAGCAGGTGGGAGCATGATTGGTTGGATTGGATGTCTCATGTGAGACAGTTGCATCACAAAAATGTATTTGAGAATGAATATCTTATATCCTTTGGGACCCACTGAAATTGGTACAAATCCTTTGTCCGTTTCTGCAGAGGAAGGATGACAGTCGCGGGCCTGAACGAATCATGGTGGAACATATGATTGCAATGGGTCATCGGATTTTCTCTGGTGGGTATCCCAAAGATCAAAGACATACCATTGGGGCATGCCCTGCTGCAGCATACAACGGTTTCAATGATTTCTTCGATGCTGTGAACCTCATGCCTGAATTAGCCATCAAAGCGCCACAATCACCAGAACAGTGGGATGAGAAATACCAGCTAATCAAACAATAGATTGCAAATGAAATAATCACAGGATGTGTTGGCTGTCTTGATGGTCTCTTTCAATGCACCAATAAACTGATGAAGAGAGAGGTGGCAAATATGCTCTTGTACAACTCCGGTCACTACAAATCCTATGGATTGAATTGTCAGGCATGTGTGCAGACAGATTAGCAATTCATGTATTTTGGGGTGGTTTCACCTGGCTCAACACTGCAAACGAAAAACACCGGTAACCTCTCCGTACACTTGAGTGTACGGGGAGGTTACCGGAGCCCCCGGAATGGTATCTTCCGGTAACCTCCCGGTACCTGTCTGTAACCCTCCGGTAAACTAGTGTACGGGAGGGTTACCGGAGTCTACCAGGAGGTTACCGGAAATTTGAGACCAAAAGGAGCTTTTCGATTTTTTTCTACGTACGATAGGAATTGGTACGTTTTTACAGGAAAACAGACTTCTCAGTAAGTCTTAGAATTGATATCAATCTAATTAGTGGCTATAACTGCATTACTTAGTAGCTAAAAAAACGTTTACCGGTGGCATACCCGAAGTGTTCGGGAGGGTAACCGGAAGGTTACGGGAAGGCTACCGGAGAGTACCGGTGGGTTACTGGAGCATACGGGAGAACTACTGGAACGTTACAGGAGGGTTACCGGGAGGGCTACCTACTGTTGGACTACAATAATAGAGTATGTGTAATTTATCTCCACTAATAATAACATACTACATTAACATGTTTTAGGGTCCCGCCCACCACCCCGAGCCCACCAAAAATGACACAGGTGCCAAAATTTCAGCCCCACGCTGCTCCAACATGAAAAACGATACTGTGGACAATATTATCACCAAGGTAGAAGAAAATTAATTATTTAATTGAAACTAAGCTGAAATGAAAACAATTGTAATATAGTTTGACTTCAATAACTCACCATAAAAATTTCCATGCCTCTGCAAACCGTTGTTGGCAACACGGCGTTGCAAGGCGAAATGCCAAACTCAGTCCGTGGACTGAGTTTCGGCTGTTCCCATGCCTGGCCTGAAATAAAATAATTGAAAATTAGATGTAGTCAAGACATGTGTAGAAATAATTGTATTCTATTCAACTCACCTCTGTTAATATACCCGCCGCTGCCAATTGTTGTTGGCAACATGGCGGTGCAAAGCGAAATCCCAAACTCAGTCTGTGGACTGAGTTTTGGGGATTTCAGAACTGGGCCTGTAACTATTTGATTGAAAAAAATTAACATGTGTTGAGTATAATAGGGTCAAAAATGATGAGTTCATCAAAACTCACCCCCAAAATATACCCGCCGCTGCCAATTGTTGTTGGCAACACGGCGGTGCAAATGGGAATGCCAAACTCAGTCTGTGGACCGAGTTTCAGCGATTTCTCCAGTACACCTGTAACTAATTAATTGGAAAAAAATGGACGTGTGGTGAGTATTATAGTGGAAAAATGGTGAGTTCATCAAAACTCACCCCCAAAATATACCCGCCGCTGCCAATTGTTGTTGGCAACATGGTGGTCCAAGGCGGAATGCCTACCTCAGTCTGTGGACTGAGTTTCGGCGATTTCGTCAATACACCTGTAACTAATTAATTGAAAAAAAATGGACGTGTGGTGAGTATTATAGTGCGAAAAATGGTGAGTTCATGAAAACTCACCCCCAAAATATACCCGCCACTGCCAATTGTTGTTGGCAACATGGCGGTCCAAGGCGGAATGCCTAACTCAGTCTGTGGACTGAGTTTCGGCGATTTCGCCAGTACACCTGTAACTAATTAATTGGAAAAAAATGGACGTGTGGTGAGTATAATAGTGCGACAAAAGGTGAGTTCATGAAAACTCACCCCCAAAATATACCCACCGCTGCCAATTGTTGTTGGCAACACGGCGGTGCAAATGGGAATGCCTAACTCAGTCTGTGGACTGAGTTTCGGCGATTTCGCCAATACACCTGTAACTAATTAATTGGAAAAAAATGGACGTGTGGTGAGTATAATAGTGCGAAAAATGGTGAGTTCATCAAAACTCACCCCCAAAATATACCCGCCACTGCCAATTGTTGTTGGCAACATGGCGGTCCAAGGCGGAATGCCTAACTCAGTCTGTGGACTGAGCTTCGGTGATTTCGCCAGTACACCTGTAACTAATTAATTGGAAAAAATGGACGTGTGGTGAGTATTATAGTGCAAAAAATGGTGAGTTCATGAAAACTCACCCCTAAAATATACCGGACACGGCCAATTGTTGTTGGCAACACGACGGTCCAAGGCGGATAATGCCTAACTCAGTCTGTGGACTGAGTTTCGGCGATTTCGCCGGCGGGCCTGCAACTAATTAATTGAAAAAAAATTGGCCGTGATGTGAGTTTAATATTGTAGAACAAGATGAAATCGTGGTTACTCACCCCCAAAATATACCCGCCGCTGCCAATTGTTGTTGGCAACATGGCGGTGCAAGGCGGGAGGGATAACTCAGTCTGTGGACTGAGTTTCGCCGTTCCCATGATGGGCGGTGGGGTATCAGTGATGTAATTGAAAAAATAATTGTGTGATGTGAAAGCAGCGAGAGGGCGCACTGCTATTGTACTATACTGTTGTGTCTGGGTCAAGTACCATTGTTGTAGTATGGTACCATACGTAGATGTAATAAAACTGTATTATCATACAAATATGCCACACAAGAATTAGGTGACGTGATACAAAGGAATAAGTAACAAACACATAGACACAGTACTCTCATTTTCAGCCCCACTTATTATTCTAATGTGTTCTCATTTTTTGGCGCAGTCACTTCTGATAGTACCATATTATTTTGAAAATATGAATAGGCCCAAAGCGCACTCACCAATTTAAATCATAGATCAAGCCTAGAATTGAAACCAAAACTAGACCCAACAGGTGATCTTGCTGTTTACAACTCGTGATTTGCAAAATGTGAGTCATGAAACAAACAACCACTCCAAAGATTTTTTTTGCTTCAAAGCTTAGCGTGATAAACGAAAATGCGGCTTAAGTAATGTATAAAAAAACCGGTAACCCACCCGTACACTCTTGAAATTTCGGTAACCTCCCCGTACACTCTTACGTTTTGCAAGTGTACGGGGAGGCTACCGGTGTTTTTCGTTTGCAGTGAACAAATGATAATATATCTTTCCTTTTTGCAGATGATTTGAAAGAAGTTTTCTCCAAACTCCCACCAGGTATCTTTGGACTTGCAGATGCTGCTTACATATTGTCTAAGGCAATGCTCATTCCATTCACTGGAGCAGATTGACTTGACCCTTCATGAGAAGCTTTCAATTATTATCTATTGCAGTTAAGAATTTGGGTAGAAATAGCTTTTGGACGGTTGGTGACTAAGTTTTGAATTGTGAGCAGTAAGGTTGGAGGGAGCATCAACAGAGTTTCTGCCATGTCGTTGACTTGGACAAGATTGCATAATTTCATAATTAAGCATGACCATCCATTTGATGCGGAGGGGAGCGATGACTCTACTGATGAAGAGATGGAAGCACTTGGCATCCGTCCTAATAGAGATGCTCCTCTAGAAATGTCTTATTTGCCAGTAATCCTCAATGAAGAGCTTGAGGCAAACCCTGGAGTCTTGTATACAAGAGCGGCAATGGTGGAATATATACATGGCAACAACATTCAAAGGCCATTGCATCATATAGCGTGACAGCGACATGAGCAACAAGTTCAATCAATTGTTATATCTCCCTCTGGTCATGATAATGATCGAGAGTTCATTAGTCCCATTTAAGCATTACATCATATTTAAACATTAATTATTTGATTTATTTAATTTCAATACATGTAATTAAATATAAATTTAACATCTAATTAGATAACGAATGATCTGAACTCTCAAGGGAATCATAATTCGTTTCCTTCTTCAACTTATTGTATTGCAAAGTGTAATGTTTTTGCATCTTCTTTGTATGTACTCCCCCCCCTGATCTCATTATGAGTGCATTTGGACTCTCCTCTCTCACCTGCTTTGTAATAGTAATATTGATGCTTTATTTTGTTGCTTTTATTTTGATAATGTTCTGTCTCTTTCTTCATCCGCATCATCCGATATCCAATCAAACATATCAGACTGATGCCTCTCCTATTCCTTTTTTGTAATGGCATTCGCTGTATCTGCTGTTGTTTCCATGGCATATTTTTTCTTCCCATGAAAACTCTCTTGAAGAAAGTTGGGAAAAAGAGAATCTGCATGCTCTGAACTAGAAATCGATTCACCTGTTGAATGGCGCTGAGATATAAGCTTGAAAGACTGTGACAAAGTATGTTTGATTGCTGCATCAAAGCCTTATCACCTGTTTCAGCCAGACAAAGATGAAGATAAAGCAAATATACTTTGATGCCCACACATGCACAAAATTCTCAATGGAAGCTGGACAAATCCTTTTTGTTCCTTGCTTCCCTGTATGTTGCCTGCAGAAAATTCACAACATCTTTGAACTCAGAAAGGGGAAGGTTGTAGTATTCACACAGGATTGTTTCTTGAATGGAGTACCCCATATGTTGTGCCTCTGCAGGCACCTCCAGCAATGGATCATTTGACAAATACTGACTATGTACAACACTCCAAGCAATGGCTTGGGGGTTTCTGGAATCCATGTTGTCCCTGTCATAGGCATTCTTGAGTTCATCGAACTGTTCCTTGTAATGGACAATAACATTGCAGGGGTGATAAAGCGTGCCATCAGACATGATGCATTTGGGCTTTGTGGAGGGACTGCTGCTCTTCTTGCTTCCGGATGCTTTGATTTGATGTTTGTAGCCGCTGCAGTTAATTTCATGGCTATGTTCTTCCCGAGATCTCCAACACGTTAATGACTTTGAGCTATATGGACATTGTTGGCTGTAATGAATGCCATCTTCATGTGTCCCTTGAGTTCAGCCAACTTCCTGATGTCAAGAGCATCAACATCATCACAGTCTGTCATCAAGACAATGTCCTTGAGGGTACACTCTGACGTCCATTTCATGAGGCGCTGCTTCTCATCCTCTTTTGCTCCTTTGTTGACTGAGTCGCCATCATCAACAGCACCTTTTTCAATATCCACTGCATCACTGTCCCTACGACAGGTGGAGAGGTCGCCATCTTTGCAAATTGGGATGTTGATGCCATCACAGAGGGGGGGAGGGGGGACTGGTGAAGAATTCTGTGTTGACGGTGAGGAATGGGATGTTGGATGTTGGTGTAGCCTCCATTGTTGACGTCGCTGGTGTTGTTGTTTATTTGCTATTTTTATCACTGTCGCTGATGTTGTTGTATGTTGCGATCACTACTACAGTTGTTCGTTGATGCGTTCCTGGCCATCGTCATTCCTTTTTCCATGCATTTGTGGCGGGAAAATGGGACAAATCTGGGGACGAAGGGGTGGCGCAAATACTGAATTCACCCAGAAAAGTCAGAGTTCAAAAATCTGGGACCTGTCAGGCTTAGCGCAAATAGTCCGCCTAAGAATCACATTATGGCAAAAATATGAAATTCATATCAAATGACTTTTCCCTGATACTTGCATTTTTTATTTTTTTATCAAGATTTTTTCAAAATCTTAGTTATATTGGAAATTGAGCCCCTTTTCTCCTCCTCCTCCTCCTCCTCCTCCTCCTCCTCCTCCTCCTCCTCCTCCTCCTCCTCCTCCCTCCTCCTCCTCCTCCTCCTCCTCCTCCTCCTCCTCCTTTCTTCTTCTTCTTCTTCTTCTTCTTCTTCTTGTTCTTCTTCTTCTTCAGTAAGACAGTTTTTTGACTTCTTG
This sequence comes from Cyclotella cryptica, assembly GCA_013187285.1. NCBI lineage: Eukaryota > Bacillariophyta > Thalassiosirophyceae > Thalassiosirales > Thalassiosiraceae > Cyclotella > Cyclotella cryptica. Next base: position 26,111 of record JABMIG010000494.1, read on the forward strand.
CCAAAACAGGTACTTCCATGATAAGTCAATGGGAACTTACCTGTAAATAATTATTTTTTTGGGTTGATGTACATGGGTAGTTATCATGTTTTGATCTCTCTTTACCTTCAAAATTATATCTTGTTTCAAAAATGGGCGCGATCACGTGCGCAGCGCATGCTTGAAGCGCCGCAAGGCGCACACACCCATTTTCAACTAAGCATAGACGAGCCACTTTATCTTCAATCTGTTTCAACGAATTTTGTTCTCTCTAGCTCGCTACAAAAAATCTTGCAACCGCTGCTCGTAATTTTTACAATTCCCAGGGAATCGCATTTTCCGACTTTGGCCAACACAACATATCAAGATTTTTTCAAAATATTAGTTGTCAAGATTTTTTCAATGCTTAGTTGTCAAGTTTTTTTCAAAATCTTAGTTGTCTTGGAAACTGAACCGCTTTTCTCCTTCTTCTCCTCCTTCTTCTTCTCCTTCTTCTCCAGTGAGTCAGTTTTTTCACTTTTCTCCAAAACAGATACTTACACGATGAGCTCAATTGAAGTTACCTGTAAAAAAATAATTTTTCAGGTTGGCGTACTTGGGTACCAATCATGTTTTGATGTCTGTTTACCATTAAAATTATATCTTACTTTTAAAATGGGCGTGATCGCGAGCGCAGTGCACGTGAAGCGCGGGAGGGGCTCACACCCATTTGCAACTAATTTTTAATTAAGCGTAGACAAGCCACTTTATTTTAAAACTATGTCTTCCGCTGTCTCTATGAATTGCATTCTGTCTAGCTCGCTACAAAAAATCTTGCAGCGGCTTCTAGTAATGTTGGAAACTGAGCCGCTTTTCTCCTTCTCCTTCTTCTCCAGTGTGACATAGGCCAATTATCTACCTTAACTGGTAAACCCAAAGAGGTTCCAGGTGGAACCTCCAATGGTCCTCTTCCCTTTGTGTAACACAAAGGAAGTACAATTGCTGAGCAGAGCGAGATGCATCGTTCGTTGTTAATTAGGTGATAACTAATTTATGCGAGCTATTTTGTAGTCAATACAGTCCCACGTACTGACGACGCATTTCGTTGGCTCTTAGGACGGGCCTTTTTGGGCTGAGGACCTGAGAGAGTACTTACGTGCTACTCACATACTGTAGGTACATACTTGATTGTATGTGGAGAACATGATGGGTGTTTTGGCTGGTTTTTGGCTAGTATTAGCACACCCTTGCAGTGAAAGAACCCATCAGGTGTGTCTTGGTATTGTTGTTAAGCGGCACAAGCGTGTGGGGTAAGGGTAGGGAGTGTGGTTGCAACTTTTAGTATGTTGTGTGCCTTGTTTCAGGAGGAGAAATTTCGTAGGTGTTGATAGGTATATGTGGCGAACAGCTTGATGATGAATGGCGGGATGATGTTTCGTGACATAGTCCGCTAGGTTAGTGGTTCCTCTTGCGCCAATAGGTGCAAAACTGTTTTTGATTTTCTCGACAACGGAGCCAATGAAAACGCATGTCCATTGCTTTGGTGCGTTTGGGTTGGATGATGTTGGTGACCACTCCAAGGGCTGTGGAGTTGTCAATTTGTATGGGAGTTGGAGGTTGTGGATGTCCCAGTTCATTGAGAAGGTGTCGTTGTGGTATTGTTTCCGTGCATTGATGTACAGAGCTCCTAGTTCGGCTTCAGCTGCTGAAGACATGACGGGTTTGATGATTTGTGCGAGGGTTAAGATGGCGCCGTTGTTGCGGGGGGACGGATCGTCTTCTGATAGGAAAAATGTCCCCTGCCCGGCTGCGTGCTTTTGTTTCTGATAGATAGGATGCGTCGCTGTGGACGGCGAGGATCATGTTGCTGGCACGGTAGGTTATCATGGCGTCTGGGTGTGTCATGGCGTAGTCGAGGAACTGGTGTATTTTCGACATGGTATTCTGTGTTGGTGCCGATTGTTGGGTGGCAAGGGACCCCAGTGCAGGTAGCATGGTGCAGTCCACAGCTCGTGCGTAGTACAGGAAGACGCCGATGACTTCCTGGACGAAGGTTTTGTCGGTGTTGGAGAGTAACGCTGAGTCATCCGCAGTGTCGACAAACTGTTGTTTGGCGCCATAAGTGCGGGGTGTATGAGGATAGGGTTGATGCTGTGGTTTGATGGGAACAGGGTGGTGAAAAGCGGTGGCCAGCTTTTTGCAGTATCCTGGCATGGAGAGTTGTACTTGTTGGAGGGTATAGTCCCATGCGATTGTGAGCCTGAGGTAACGCTCACCCTTCCAGTCTTGTGACGTTTCGTAGTGTTCGTTGAGAGTTTGTAGAAGGTGCTGTGCATGTTTGATGCCAACATATTTGACAACGAAGTCGTCAACACACAGAGTGAAGGAGATAGGGCGCCAGTCGTGTTTCCAGAAACCAGGTGTGATGGAACTTTGCCGGTAGCCTTTGAGGGCCAACCTTTTTTCAAGGAGTTGTTGAGCGATGATGCCCGCCTGTGGGAGACCGTACATTCCTTTTGGATCAGGACATAGACGTATCCATCAGTAGTGACAAGTTTGTCAAGTTTGTAGAGTTTAATGATGTGGTCCGAATGTCGGATAGTTTGAGTCGCATGTATTCAGGGCGAACCATTGGTGTGTTGAGGTAGAAATCCTTGATGTCGATGGTCATGAACCGTGCTCCTTTTGTGGAGATGACGCTGTTGAGGAGAATCTTGGTGGTGAGCATGTCAGCTGTTGGTGTGCCGCAGTCGCCAGGGTAAGTGATCCTGTTACCGCCAACTGTGAGTCGAATGCGATAAGGGTCTTCCTTCTCGGGTCGGTAGTTGGCAACGATGCGTCCGTAGGTGACGTCCTTACAACGTTGCGGAGGGATTTCGTTGTACGCAATGAAGACTATAGTGTTGGTGCCTTTGACAGTGCCGGGGATACCTTGGGCGAGGCGACCGAGTTCTTTGCCATATGCATTTTTCCATATGGTGCAGTACTTTGGGTTTTGATGAGGTGGCGATACTCGAGGAGTTCTCCAGTGTCGGTGTCGAGTATGGCTGAGAGGGCCTCACGTGGAAACTGCCTGGTTGCTGCGCGTCGTGGTGTGAGCGGTGTTCGGGTGTTGTGGAGCAGGTGTAGGATGGTTTCCTGTGTGATTGTATGTGCTTGCGACTGCGCGTGTTGTATGCGGGGAGGATGGGGGTGCTGACACCCTTGGACGTGGTGTCATGGTTTGTTGTGGTGACACCCTTGGAGGTTGCAGAGGCAGCCAGGGCACCGGGTGTGGGATGGTTATTGATTCATCGTCACTGTCACTGGAGTCGCTGTCATAGTCGGAAACTGCTGCCGGTGAGGACGGGTGTGCTGCGTTTGGTGAGTGTTGTTGATAATGTGTTGCATTGTGTTGCAGGGGAGGCGATGGTTGTGTTAGGATTTGTAGTCGGGTGAGATCTGATTGGTTGACTTTGTTGTTGTGATGGGCCTGGAGATTGTTTGTGAGTAGATGAGATAGGTTTGCAGTGGCTGCTATGATTGCGTCTGCAGGGGTGACAGAGGGGTTGGTGATGTACTTGTGTTTGAAGAAGACTGTGGCAGAGATACGGGTGGTGCTTGAAGTTGGTGTCCACACTTTCCAGCAGCGGTAGTGCTCGTGGGATGTGCCGATGACATACCCCTTGGTGCAGTGTTGGGCAAAAGATTTGCGGCGGTGGGGTTTGTCGTGGACAAGGGCTTCCATGCCCAGGGGACAAAGGGTGTGCGTTGTAGTCATGATGGCCGTAGAGATGCGTATGGGAGGAAATGTGGGGGTATGTATTGGATTGCCATAGAAGGCAGAGTTGGGGTTCCATTTGTGGTAGTAATTGGCACCAAAGGTGGAGGGGAAATTTAGCGTCTGTGCCACTGATGACGGCAATGAAGTGATCCTTCCAGGTTTGGATAGCTTTTTCTGCTATGTTACGTCGATGGTCGTCAGGTGGGACCAGTTGATAGGTCATGCCTGATGCGGTGATGGCGAGTTTGTAGGCGGCGGATATTTCATTGTCCAAGACCTGTCGGGTGGGTTGGATTCCACAGGCTTTCATGCGTTGGAGGGCGCGGTTGCATGCTAGGATGAGTTCTCCTTCGGTTTTGTTCTTGGTAGGTTCGGCCCATATGGAGTTGCTGTCAACATGATACAGAATCATCTGGTACCGATTCCCTTGACTGGAGAGATGAGGGAACTTACCAGTTTGATCTGTGTAAAGGGTGCTGTGGGTGTCATAGGTCCGGATAAAGATGTCATGTAGTTGTGGGAGAGGTGTACGAGGTTCCGCTTGGGGAAGGGCCTGTTTGGTGGATCTTGTGCCTTGACGTTGGTTCCTCATGTGTCCCTGTTGTGTCTCCTCAGATTGAGGAAAGTGTTTGTGGATGTACAGTGATGAGAGGCCATGTGCTGTAGTTCCCTTTGCGAATGGCTGCCAGCCATGTTGATTTAGTGGGAAAACCAGCTGCTGCGTGGAGGTATCGTATGGACTGTTCTATGCTGGGGAGTTCATACACATTGAGTATATGGTCTGTGTTGCATTGTAGGGAGGCTTGGAGGTGTTCTCGGATGTGTGTAGGTGTAGGTACATGATATCGGGGCTGAGTGGATTGTAGTCCGCATTTGGAATCAAGGATGAGGGTATCAGTGTTGTCATTCACAGTGACGGGATGGAGTGGAATTCGCCAGAGGCCTGTGCGTGGGCATCGATAGCCAGTGAGGACTGCGCGTTCGGGTGATGTTGATAGTGGCGGAGTCGTAGAAGTTGACTTCGTGTTTGTCGCATTACACGGCTGTGTAGTCGGCGTCAGCGAATTTGCTACCACTGAGTAGTGTTTGGTGAAGGTTTGGTACAATGTCGACTGTGTTGGCGGGCGGACGTACATTGAGGAGGAGCTGTGCTTGGATTGTGGCTGCAGTGGTGGTTCCTGTCGGTAACATAAATATTTTGGTGGAGCGGGTCTTAGAGTGGATGAATGGGTCATGTAGGGTGCCTGCTGTGGAGGTGGCGCCAGTGTCGCTGACTGCTGATGGGATGGAACCGTTGTTGATACCTTCCTTGATGGTGCGGGGTGACATGTGGGTTGCTGTGTTGTGGATGTTGATAGTGCCTGTGAGTTTGAGTGGGTGAATTGTGTGAGAGGGTTTGTTAGTGCATGCCAAGCGCCATTGCTTGCTGTTGGTCGTGCGGTGGTGTGGAGGAAGGGTGAAGCGGACACGGCGTGTGTCGTGTGAAGATGCGGCTAGTGGAGTCCAGTAGTTTAGTGTTTCGAACCTATGTGTGGAAGTCACATTGTTTAAAATACAATTAAAACTAGGCTCCACAGTATCCTACATCTTGGCCAGGTACCACTGAGGACGTTTGTCCTTGTTCTTTTCAAGGGCAAAACAGGCGTCGTCTTCATGGTAGACATTACTCTTCTTGCACGAGTTGCAGTAGCGGGGACTCTTGGCGGTTGTGCTTCGGGTGTTGCGGCGTGCTGTGCGTTGTTGGCCGCCAGTGGTGGTGCCTGGTGTGGGGATGCTTTGTTGGGCTGTGAGGGCGCCATGAATTTGGTGGTCTGGGAAAGGAGCTCTTGTTGTTGGGTTTCAAGTTGCTTGAGGCGGTGGTCCTGTGTCGTAGTGAGAGCGCGGCATGCTCTTGAGTGTGTTCAAGTGCAGTTTCGAGACTGTTGGTGTACTCGAGTATGGTTTGGTGGTCGTTTGGGGACAGGGTTCCAAGTGAGGTAGAGCCAATGCTGCCGGTGTTGATGAATGTGTTGGCGCTGTCGTACCCGCCGGTGCGAGCTATGCGTTCGGCATTGAACTTTTCCTTGCTCTTGTACAGGGTGACGAAGTGAGTTTTGGCGGAGTCCCACGTTTTGTCTGCGGAGGGTTTGAGTTCCCATGCCTGCATTTCCTTGTCGTCGAACATGTCTGACAAGTACATGCCTTCCACGTAGTACTGGACCTTGGTGGCATCCGGATGGTACGCCGATGTCTCGGCAGAGCTTCTGTTGCTTTTCAAGTTCACGAGCAAACTTAGTGATGTGGGATGTGAGATCCCATTGGACATGAAAAGCAGCGGATGCCTGCTTCTTTTCCAGAGTGGTGACCACGCACCATTCAGCTCGAAGGTGCTCCAGGATAGTCTTGATGGTCTGGGCCCGTAGCCGATGTAGTCGTCGCCGAAGTTCTTCGACGTGCACGCGGCATCGGCGGCTTCACGTACTATCTTGTCAACAATGATGGCGTCGACACTCTCCTGTTTCCAAAACTCTTGGCATTCAAGGTTGTGGTCGGCCATGATGCGAGTTCTGTGGGTGAGAGTTGTGTTGTTCGCGAGGTTGGCTGGGACGATGGGAGGTAGGACGAGACGTGTCGTGGTGAGCGTGGGGACGTTGGTGACCGTCTGGTACTCGGCGTCGTTGAGGGCAAGAGCGAGATGGCCGTGTCGCCCACCCCAGCTGGTTGTTTTGACGGCTGCGGCGATCTTGGCGAGTTGTTGTTTGAGCACGTTCACGGTGGAATTCAACGGTTGGCCCACGATTTTGTCGATCGGCATGGGTGCGATGATCGACCGGACGGCTTTGCGGACGGCTGCTTCGTTGGCTGTGGGTGACGACATGTCTGTGTTGCAAACGAGTTGGTTGATTGTCGAGTGGTGAGGTTTTTAATTGGAGAAAAACAAGTTGGTCGAATGTCGAGTGGGTAAGTTTTTAATTGGTGAAAAAACGTTAGTTATCACTGCTGAGCAGAGCGAGATGCATCGTTACGTCGTTAATTAGGTGATAACTAATTTATGCGAGCTATTTTGTAGTCAATACAGTCCCACGTACTGACGACGCATTTCGTTGGCTCTTAGGACGGGCCTTTTTGGGCTGAGGACGTGAGAGAGTACTTACGTGCTACTCACATACTGTAGTTACATACTTGATTGTATGTGGAGAACATGATGGGTGTTTTGGCTGGTTTTTGGCTAGTATTAGCAACAATAGTCATAAGATATTGTTTCTGAGAAACAATATTCAAAAGACAATTTCCTTCTTGAGAAACACCCATATACATTCTAGGTGATTCTTGGACAAAATATCCAAGAGAGGATTTCTTTCTGAGAAACCTTCTCATGGGACAGTTCCTGTTGGCAGTTGAGAGAAAAGGAGCAGTCATGGAACTGCCCTAAATTACCTCCAATCTCTAACAGGATCACCTGTGCTTGGTGATGCATGGATTACCTAGTGTACCATGCAATACCTATTTCAGTAGTGTAACTCTCATAAATAAAAATCAGTTCCCAACAACTTGTATCTATCCGTTACTACATAGTACAAACTACATTAAAACGGCTTAGGTCACTATCAATTGATAGCCTTCGCGCAAACAGATCGGATCGTCTGTCCGTCGCTCCACCATCCATCATCCATCAGCTGTTGTCGGTGGTTGACCATGGTAGGTTCGTCTGTCCGTTGTCCATTGTTGCTCGAAGCCGTCCAATACACTTGGTGTGTTCCACGTGGCGCAACTTGTGCTGCCTGACCCCAAGAGTAGCAATATTGCCACAGCTGAGCCCCGAGTCACGTACTCAGCCAGTTGAAGTGAGTTTACTCACAGGCCGGCATGTGTTTTTTTAACACGTAGCCAAGAACAATTGCCCTGCATGTCAGTGAGGACTAGATCCCACTTGACACGGGTATACTCCGCTGAGTTAGCAGAGTGCGCATGTAGCACTAAGTGCACTTGCCGTAAAAAAAGACCACTTGTGACGTATCATACGCACTTGTGGCACAAATGCTTACGTGCCTATTAGGTAGTAGCAGCCCCTCATTAAAAATGAGGAGGCAATAAACATAAATGCCTCGGTTTATTTTTTTCCGAAAGAGCAATATGTGTGTAGTCTATTTTTAGACCTAAAAACACGATTAGACTTAAAATTAGTCCGTACCCGTGATCATATGCAGATGCATTGACACCACGGAGTACTAAGTACTCATAGCCTTGGGGCAGCACAAAAAAAATCTTCTAGGGCATAAAATGACCCTATGAAGAATCGTATGGCCTCTAAGGCCTAAAAAGCTTGCTCGTGACCCCCGAGAGGTTTCGGTCACTTGAAAGACTTGCGATTCCCCTGGAAGTTCGCGATTCTCAGGTTTCCAATGTGTAAGACACATTCTCAAGGGAAAATGAGCCCGCGCAGGACTTGGTCCCACGATCGTGGATCAGCCCCATTCACATTTGAGCGCGTCACGGCACAGCCCATTTCACAAAACGTATCGCGACACAGCCCTCGCGATCACGATCTGAATAAAAACGACCACAAATCATCTGTCCTAGACTCACTGGGCTCAGCCCTCGTGCGCGATGGACCAGCCTAGGAGAGAACATTGTTCTACTCCCCACATGGGCATAGGTGCGCAATATATTGCCACATACCGGTCAGACGTCAGAGTGAGGCGGAGTATTGTCTCCAAGTCCCAGCACGCATGGGGGCGCAATAAGGACCCATAAAACGACTACGTGTCGTGCCCCAGAAACACTCTTAGCAAAATTCTCGCAAAATCCCGATTTGCTCAGGAATGCTGCTGACTTTTTGCGGTTTTTATCAGGAAAACACGCAACTTGTTGATTTCTTTCTGAAATCCAAGCAAAAAAAGTGAGAAAAGTCCACAAAAGTGAGAATTCTTCTCATGTGGTATCCCTTTCATGCATATAAGCTACCGAGCTTGGCAAAAAAGGAAGGAAAAGCTAGTTGGCTTATGAAAAGTCACTGCACAACCTCTGGTCCGAGGAAAATAGAATTTAGAGCCCGAAAATATAAATTTGGAATTATTTAATTTTAAATTAAAGAGCTCGTTAGAGAAAAATCTTGATCAAAATTCTACTGTCACGTTAAAATAACCTGATATTCAAATACCTTGCTACATGTAAAAATAAAACAAAAATGTCAAGAAATCTTCTGGCATCATGAATTGTTTTCTCAAGAAGATGAACTCTTCTCCCACGTAGAGAAATGTACACATGTGCCATGCTGCACTATTCACAAGCAAAGGTAACAAAAAAGCAACTGGAAATCAAACCATGTTGGGTTTCGAACCCCTGACACGGTGTTGCTAAAGTAACAGTGAAAGCAGAAGGACGTAGTTCCAAGCTTCCCCCCATGTTCCAAAATTAGGAACATCCATATGTTTTCCTTACCCAGCTAGGCAGGTGTCAAGCTCTTGGCGCACGCAGGATGGGTTCTTCCTACTCAAAAGGAAGGGCAAAGTCACACGATGTTTTTTATTGCGCAAGCATTAAATTCCTGTCAAAACACACTTTTCTGAGTACATATTACCCAGAGTGACTAAGCCAGCATATGACCTCAGTCTTTGACAAATGCAAGAACTGAGCTTGAATTGTTCTAGATTTTCGAACAAATAACAACATAAAATATGTTAAGATCAATTTTACCTTGCCAGTGATAATTGATGCAAAGTCTGCAAAAATCTGTGAACCAGAGTTGAAACAAAACCTGGACACAACGTACCACGCACATAGCTAACCACTCAAGTGCAGGGCTCTTTTTGAGCAAAAATACTCATGATCACAGAGCTCACCACTCCTGTGAAATACCCCTCTGGGGGTTGAGTAAAATAGCAGACCTTCCAAGCTGTGTCAACATAACAAAAAAGACACACACTTACACTACAAAACTCAATTTCATACACGTTACTGAGGTTTCTCATCACAAGTGAAACTGTTTGATGAAGTTCAGTGTGTTGGAAGAACGTGCCTGTTTACCTCTATTTTTCGAAAGAGGTAGGTTTACAGCCTATAAAGACAGAGCACACCCAGTCCAAAAGTCAAGTAAAAACAACGAGGACAATTTACCTTGGCGACTGGAGGGTTTCATTGACAGCCGTCGTCAGAACTGGCTGTACAAGAACAGAACACCCAAACAAACAGAAATTACTGTAAATCAAAAAAGTGATTATTAAAATAAGAAATGGACAAAAAGTTAGCAAAACTGTCTAAACTCAAAAGAATTCTTACAGTACTGTAGATGTTGCTATGATCAACTCTGCAAACACCATAAGACTTCATGAAAAGTCAACTAATCATAGACTAGATACTGACGCATCTAGAACCCGTTCGTGCCTAGAAAATCTGAAGAAGGTTATACCTACTCAGATCTAGCAATAACAATCATGGGTTTTCCACGTGCCTCACAAGCACATTCAATGGAGTCAATGATGGCCATACTGTTCTCAATAGAACTCATTTGGAGTAATATGATATTTTCCAAAGGCTAGCTTGAGAGACCACCTTAAACAAGGTTAGGATGGACTTCCAAGCAGCGAGTAAAGGTTTGCATGACAAACCAATACACAACATCTCTGCACAAAGACAACAAGGGCTTACTAACAGACCCACAGTCTTCGCACGACAAATGCACCATGCTTACAAACAGATGAAAACTCGCAAAAACATTCGCCCATACAGGGAACTCACATGCTACTGGGTGGTCCAGTACAAGGGAGAACCTTGGGTAAGACAATATGATTGTCTCGCCTCACTCACAACTGGAATTGTAGAGGAGGAGGTACACGGTACACAAAAAAGAGACACATTAATGTTAGATATTTGTTACCACAACAAGTCTAGAGCAACACCAACTCAGGTTGAGTATGCTCGCATTCTAGTACAGCTTGCTGAACTTAGAGTGCATATAATACACAGAATAAGAGAAAATGAATCCTTGACCATGATTAACATCATTGGATTCAACACTGTGTCTTACTAGATTATGGTCTCACTGAGACTCAATGACTAGTACTTGATTCTCTTGTGAGAACTTCTGATGGTTTACCTTCAGAATTATCCATGGAGAACACACATGGTGTCCATAAGGAAGGACTCTTAGAGTCACCGAAACACGTGGGTCTTTTGCTAAAGACAACGGGATGACCATAGGTAGTGCACATACATGTTGCACAACAAACCATAAAATAAGCCTCATGATCATATGAGCACAACAACACAAAGGATCCACAACCTTTGTTCTTGTAAAACCACAGCACATAGAATTGTGAGTATCCCTAGTTAAACAGGAATATCATCTCACACAAAAGGATAAGTCAAACATGAACATCTCTACTGAGAGACATGTAGCACCTTGTTGGCATGCAATGCAAAACAAATGCAACTCAAGAAGCTATGCACAGAAATGTAGTATCGCTTCACTAGCTTAGACAAATCCAAAGAGAAACACAACTATTACGTTGTCAACATATCATGGAAAGTTCACTTCTCCATGATGCTCGCTGTGAAGTCACAATATGGTTCCATAAACCATAAGATTAGAGTCAACAACTGTCTTTCAACATATAAAAATTGGTACACACATGCATATTTAAATATGTTGCAATGTCATTACCACCAACAAAAGAGTTATACATGTACAGACCTCCCTCGAGGATCCTTGCTACAAAATACAAAAGGATATCATAAACACTGAATCCGTACTCTTCATGGTACAAAAAGACATCGACGTTGATGTTTGGACCTTCCAATGATTACGGTCAATACATTATGTATGACTTGACATTGTTCGCTTGCCGGTAGCTGACCCTTTGGGCAACTATTCCCATGGATACACAGGGGTGACAGAGCAAATAGAAGGACAATATACCAACACAAAGGATTACAGAAGATAACAAACAGAATAGCTGTACTATCAGCACCTTTGTACCTAGACCTGGTTCAATATCCACATTGTACACAAATTGTGACAATTAAGGTGCAGTTTCAACACTCCACTTTCAGACCATATGCATTTCATTTGGCTTCCCAGTGTAAGTCAACCAGAGTCTTCAAATATCAAAACCCAAAAGTGAATTACTATCTAGAGTTCAACATCAACCAAATCATGGAGATGCTTGGCCTGCTGTACCAATCATGGTCTTGTCAGCAGCTTCTAGTGGCACAATGTTTACCTAAACAAACACTCAGATGCCATTCACTCATACCTACTATGCAGTGCCTATCGCCTAAATGTAGTGTAGCAATCATAAGATGGAATTGTTGTTCGGCATTCCACTTTTGCACACACAGACAAAATCAATAGGAGACACCAGGCAACACCAAACCGACCCAAAATTATCCTCATACATTTATGGTCACATGGTCCGTGGAAAGCAATGCTTAGTAAACAAAGGTATTTTACCCCGCACAAATATTCAGTCGGTATACCAGTGATAATTGGACTATCACAGACAGTATACGATAAGACAATCAGGGTTACACGCGGAAGTAAGTCAGAATATAAGTTTGACTTAGGAGAGTACAATCAAACCAGCTTTATCATAAGCCATGACAAATCTCCCTCTCCACATGAACTTACACTTCATATACTACATAAAATAATATGTAGGTACAAAGCGTCACAGGCAGCTTGCACATTTTTAACCTCAACAAGAACGGTTTTTCTGCAAGTCTGGCTCATATTCGGATTTTTTCCTCACCGAGGTTTTACTTTTCCACGAGCCACGCTAATTCTCCAATCATGGGGGCGAGTGACATAGGCCAATTATCTACCTTAACTGGTAAACCCAAAGAGGTTCCAGGTGGAACCTCCAATGGTCCTCTTCCCTTTGTGTAACACAAAGGAAGTACAATAGTCATAAGATATTGTTTCTGAGAAACAATATTCAAAAGACAATTTCTTCTTGAGAAACACCCATATACATTCTAGGTGTTTCTTGGACAAAATATCCAAGAGAGGATTTCTTTCTGAGAAACCTTCTCATGGGACAGTTCCTGTTGGCAGTTGAGAGAAAAGGAGCAGTCATGGAACTGCCCTAAATTACCTCCAATCTCTAACAGGATCACCTGTGCTTGGTGATGCATGGATTACCTAGTGTACCATGCAATACCTATTTCAGTAGTGTAACTCTCATAAATAAAAATCAGTTCCCAACAACTTGTATCTATCCGTTACTACATAGTACAAACTACATTAAAACGGCTTAGGTCACAGTGAGACAGTTTTTTCCACTTTTCGCCAAAACAGGTACTTAAACGATGAGCTCAATTGAAGTTACCTGGAAAAAATAACTTTTTGGGTTGGCGTACATGGGTAGTCATCATGTTTTGATGTCTGTTTACCTTAAAGATTATATCTTACTTTTAAAATGGGCGTGATCGCGAGCGCCACGCGCGCGAGGCGCTCGCTCCCATTTGCAACTACGGTATATCACGGTTTATAAGACCCCCTAAATGTACAAAAATACCTTTTGGAGGGTCTTATAATACGTGTAAAGCTAGTGATTGAAGCACGGTGAAGCGATAAATGTATCCTGTTTATCTACTTGTTATATTCTTTTGTACTATATTTCACTCAATTTCCCGCCATTTTCCGATCCACTTGTGGTGAATTTCTATCAATCCGTCTCAATTCACCACTTGCTGCCCACTTTTTTGGATGATTTTGCTTCGTCGTGAGGTGTGGTGAGTTTTGAGGCGTATAGGCGTAACTCAGCAACCAGAAGGAGTTATGAGGAGAAAAACCTATGGGCGTGTTGTACTTTATGAGGGCAAGCGTTCTAAGATGGCTCTAGATTGGGGTGTTTATCAACGTGAAAAATACAAATGTACATAAAGGGGGGGGGGGTCTTATAATCCGTGGGGACTTATAAACCGTGATATACGGTAATATTTAATTAAGCGTAGACAAGCCACTTTATTTTAAAACTATGTCTTCCGCTGTCTCTACGAATTGCATTCTGTCTAGCTCGCTACAAAAAATCTTGCAGCGTCTGCTAGTAATAATTTTGTATTACGTCCTTGCTTCCCAATTCTATCGTACTCCCAACAACTATCAAGCCGTCAACACCCAGTCAACCCCGCTTAACGCCATCCATCCGACTTGAGTCAATTCGTTGATTAAAACTTACAATCCTCTGACAATCCTACCAGAATCCTACCCCACCCTCTTCATCTGCTCTTCCTGAAATAAATTAGTTAGAAAAACATGCGTCGGCCACGATTACACCTGATCGCTCTATTATGGTGTTGCACTATCAATCATACCCCAATTCATTCGTTTTCGTGGCGACGGATGTCAACAATAAGATCGTCACGAGTATACGGGGGTGCCGAATGTCGAACCTCTTCTCTTCTGGCTGCCATATATGGCGCCACCGTTCTTCCGATCCATAATTCTATTTCTTTTGGACGATGTGTGTATGATATTTCTTGCGCTTCAAGATCTTGTGACTATGGAAATATTATGCGCAAGAACAATCTAGCACTATTTGCAAGCAAAAATGGTCGAGATGAGGGCACAACAAAGAAAGCAGCGAGACAACTAAGGAAACGAAATTCCATTAGTACTTTTTCTACGGCGGTATGCATTGTACCACCAGACGATGCATGGGATACAATCCAACGTGCAAGACATCTGGCTCGTGATACTTCATTTTACAAGGTGACTATGCACATTAATTATCACTTGTTATTTTTGTCATCTTTTTCTCATTTGGAAATACTCGTACCTTTTATGAAATTCAAGTGGCCACCTGCAATTAGATTGTTTCACCCATTTGCTCCCAAGACCGAAATTCCCTCAATAGTTGGGAAATTAGCCGAATGGATCGATGAAGAAGGCTTGAAATTTGATCTTTCATCAAATGTGGACAACTCAACTCTCTTTTTACGGCCCTTTGAAGTTACTTTAGACTCCATACAAATATTGCCTCACTGGGAGGTGTTGGATGCACGGATAGACGCATTAGAGGATCGTATGTCTCAACAGACAGTGGGAGAAACATGGGAAGAGAAGGAATATCGCAAAAGGAAAGAATCGGGGCGTATGCTAATAGATCAAGAAGAGAAAAAGGGGATTAAGCGTAAGCAAGAGAGAGAAAAGAAACAATTGGTTGAGATCAGGAGGAAGCTCAAAAGAGAATTGAAGGAGTGCGCGAAAGAAAAAGAAATGGGAAATTCTGCTGCCAATATTGAGGAGATTAGAAATAAACTGAAAGAGGTTCAGGAGAAAATCAACCAAGCCCAATCTTTGAAGTCCACAACAATTTCAGACGAAGTTTATGAAGAAGATGGGGCTTCTGATGAAAGTAAACATAGCAGCTTCAATGGCCCTTGCGTGATTTATCTCTCCCCTAATCAACAATCTTGCATTGCACTTGAAACACTCCGCGAGAAACTACGAAAAGAATTATTCCCAGCGTATGATGCATTTTCGCCGTCATCCTCTGTGAGTCCATACCCAGAGCACCTCCCAAGGAAATCTTTTTCTGATTCGAGAATGGGTTTTCGACCATTACTCCCTATTGCACGATTTCCTTCCGTTGAAGCTGCTGTAAAAGTTGCAAAGTTGTTACAGAAAGCTTGGGACCCTCTTTCGTTCAATGTTACTGATATACAGTTCATTTCTAGAACTGACGACGACTATACAATTCACAATGGCGACACTTGTGCGCGTGCAGCGGGATCGGAACAGATGAATCATGCGACACAGAACATGGCCGTGACTACTTCAGGGGAAGTTGAAGATGTGTCAAAGCAAAGGGTATTCGGTTGTGACGCTATGGTAATGCTTCTTGGTGAAGAACCGGAAGAAGAACTGATCGAAGAAGACGCATCTTTATCAATGATGTTACCTGAAGAAGAAACAGAAAATCACGGAATCGACAGTAGCAACTTTGAGTTGTCATCAGAATGGCAAGGAAAAAGCATAGATTACGACAAACTATTTTCTACAGCCGAGAGGGAATACCAACGTATGAGGTCTCACGAAGAACTGTCGTCAGCTACATTTGTTGGAAGTGTGCCAATTTTTTCAAATGATCTTGACATTGAAACGTGGCTCGACTCTGATGAGGGCGAGATGGATGGCGAGGGCGCAACTGTTATAGTCGGCAGGGCCCAATTTTTTGTGGGTGCCATGAGAGAATTCGTTGGGTGTGTATTGTTTTCTAGCTGCTGCATCATAGTTACAAATCGAAAGCTCATATCATCTCTTGTCTTTTCTTTATATTTTTAGCATGCCTGCATCCAGTGTAATCGATCACAAGGAAAGAATCATGGGAGGTGGCGTGAACTCTGTGGCGAGACGGAAGGGCTCTGTACATAGGAAAAGTGAAAGTTGGGATCCCGGTGATTATGGCAGAAAAGACCAAGACCTCCGTAGTTAACCCTACGGCGAAAAGCAACCAATCAATTTTTTCACGATCTTTGAACATCAAACGAACTGCAATGTAAGATACAGATAATTACTTTACTAAATAACAGACTAACAAAAATGACACATGGGTATTCAGGAATTTGTGCTATGCGCGTTGGAATTCTCGTTGTTAGTCGCCCCCTTCAACTTTTCCAACACAAAATCAATCCCTTTCTGAATACCCACTAAAGTGTTTTCCATGAAATGGTGATTCCGTTCAAATTCAATGGTTTTTGCGCCTACTTCACTAACTGTCTCCTTCACTCGTTCCGATGCCTTGTGCTCTTGGTCCAACTGGCATACCCTTTGCCATCCATTGGAGAAGAAATTTTGGACTTGATCAAAAATGTTGTGGCGTTCGTCCGCTTCTCTGACAGTCTCGCCTACTTTTGCACCAGTTTTCACAGCCCAATCCCCAGTATTTCGGGCGGCGTCGCCAATAGGTCCATCGTTGTTGGAAGCCACATAGTATGCACTTGCACCTGAGATTGCGCCCAGAAATGGTCCGCCAAGAAACAAACCTGTGGAACCAGCTAACGACAGCGAATGTGAATCTGGTGTTGGTGAATCCGGTGTTGTGAAGACATGTTCCACGTCAAAAATATCCAAAAATAGCTCATGACAAGAAACGTAACGTATTACCTGTAATGCCCGCGAGAACCCCAGCTCCAATTTGAGATCGAGAATCATCCGGCGGTTCACTTTTGGCGGCATCGCCACGTTTGTCAGCATCGTGATTTTTCGTTGTTTTATTGTGATCGGCCAACACTTCTTCTGTCAATATGGGCACTTCCTTGACAACACCCACTGAGTTATCTTCCGCCTTTTGTTTGCTTTCTGGCAAAGACTTGAAGATATCACCGGTAAGCTCCATATTCTCAAATATATCAAATGTCAGCTAGTAAATCATGAGGTTATCTATTCTAGGCATACTTTTCCGCAGTATGGGGAAGTCGAACTTACCTCCAAACTAAAATTCACATGTATAATCGCAACTTCTATTTAGGAATTAGTAGAACAATCCGCTCTGCCGCCGCTAAACGCGGCCACCATGGCCACTTCTCCCACCAATCTCCCCCCGAGTACACTCACCCGATCGCAACAGTGGACACCTCGCAGCGGCCTCCCTTCATTCCTGAACCTTCCGCACAAAATCTATCATTAAAACTCACCATCAAACACCTTTTTTCTACAGATAACTGTTTTGCTTCGTGGTTGCTAGATTTTGTCGCCACCACCTCCTCACGAAGCTGCTTACGAGCTCCCATCGAAGATACCATGTCCACATCAACCAAAAAGATCAAAAGAAACGATGGGCAAACTACGACGACGCCTTTTCGCCATCCCCCGCCAACAAAAACCACCATTAGCGGTCACACCGGCCCCGGTATGCTCGCGTCAGGGCAGAAACGCACTGCAAACGAATCTCCTCAGATTTCTCCCACTAAACCAACAGATCCATCTAGCCCGATGGAACCAGGATTCCCTTCACTGAACCTTGAGGAGAAACTCAAACGAGTG
The DNA here is from genome assembly GCA_013187285.1 of Cyclotella cryptica. NCBI lineage: Eukaryota > Bacillariophyta > Thalassiosirophyceae > Thalassiosirales > Thalassiosiraceae > Cyclotella > Cyclotella cryptica. Next base: position 43,801 of record JABMIG010000494.1, read on the forward strand.
GCAGGTAAACCGACCCTCAACGACGACGTAGCAAGAGCAATAGTGGAAGATACTCAGTGGGCTGGTCAAATGTGGGACCACGATGACATACTACGAGTTATGTTTGCCGAAGATCCTCCGGAACCACTACCCAGGTATGCCTTTGGTCGAGACCAGCGTGACAAGGAGACCCTACGCCTGCTCTCCACCCTGAATTACTATCAGGTCATCAAAAAGCTTCAAGCCAAGTACTCATCGCTCTCTAAGCCTGAATCCTCAGCGGCACATCCGTCGAAAGGCCCGTTTGTTATTCAGACGGACACAAAAGCTGTCGGCCACCTCATCATTCGAAATAGCAAAGGTACCGAAGCAATTCGATTGAAGGCGAAGCTTTCAGCATCAATACCCAGGGATATCCTTTCTCCATGACACCTCTGACATACCGAATTATGTGCAAAGCGTCGGACGAGGTCATCGAGGTGCTTAAATCGACCGAACTGGCGGGCAACTTCCCCTGGTCAGAGATGGCCAAACCCGCCAACGGACCTTTCTTCATCACAGATACGGTCGATTCAGTCGGTACCAGGTATGTTGCAAATGCCGATGGAGTAATCGCCAGCTTGACCGATGCACTTAGTAATACATGGATCCGCCCCAAAAAGGCGAACAAAAGTATCACTTTTGGCAAGGAGTCGGCGCAGCAATACGACGCCAGGGAGAAGCCTTCCTCGATGAATAAAGGATTTTCGGCCCTTGCCGATAGTACTCGTATTAAACCACCTCCTTCCAAGTCTCCTCTTCCCGAACCATCTGAATCAACTAAACCGGGACTAAAAACCCCTGCCCACAACTCTTCTACCAAGTCCACACGCGACACACCGAATACCACCAAACGAAGTCCAAACAAATTAGCCGTCTCAAACGTGAAGAGAGGCAGCAGCTCGATTCCCAAAGACCCGCCCCCTTCTTCCTCCTCGGAGTCCTCTACGTCGTCATCGGACACATCCACTTCCTCCTCCCCATCCTCGTCATCGTCTTCCGACTTCGTCTTCCGATAGTTCGAGTAACTCCTCGAGCACCCCCGGTAAAACTCCCAACAAAAGAAGCCCTGAAGACATTAACCTGCCAGATGCCCGGCCGAACGGGACAATTTCAACGCCGCTAAAAGAGACTGAGGATGAAACACAGCTGGTCGGCCTGGCGGCGGACAAAGTGAACCCTCCCGCATCTACGAAACAGAAGTCCATCACCCATGCACAGGATGAACCGGGTACAGTGGATGGGACAAAGCAAAACATCCCTCCTCCGGAAATCAGCTTCAACCCAATAGCTGAGGGAGCTGAAGAACAATCAGACGAGGATGCAGCGAAGTCTGATGACGAATGTCAATACCATGGGAAAACCATTAAGGATTTCCAACCGGTCACCCCATCTACACTTTCTGCCTCGTCAGCGAATACACCTATGTCCTCGCTGTCTACCCAGTCCAGTATCGGCTCGTCTTATGCAGTTGACGCCACGAATGGGGAGTACCTCGTACAGCTGAACATTGAAATCCGTCCTAACTCTGAGCATATGGACACAGTCCTCGAAGGCGTTAAATCCTTCCTTGCGATTCTCCGTAGCGAAGACCCATCAGGTGTATAGTACCCCGTTTCCACGATCCCGCGAGACCGCTACCTCCGTTGACTGACCCGAGGGCGAACAGTTCCCCAGCGATTATCTCAGAGCTAATAAGTACATTAAAGTATCCAATGTGTGGATGCTGAGTCAGCCGCCAGTGGACAAAGTGACCCTTTGAGCCAGATTGGCAAACATGCAAGGTGCATCCCAGACCCGCAGTAAGAAGAAGTCTTCCAAGCGCAAGCCAAAGAAGGCCGGCGGCCCAGTAGCGCTATATGTCAACATCAAGATCAAAACTGAGATACATCCATCCTTAATCGCCGAGACCATCACTGGAGTCGACATCACCCTCTACAGATCAAAACGAGTAAGAGTTTCGCTAAAACAGCTCCAATGCTGGGACTCGTCACCCAAGTATGCGCTTCTGGGAGTGAATAATGGTGTTGACACCCATGGCGTTGAAGCCACTCTATCACATCATCTGAAGACAATCGAAAAGAAACTATGCCGTAGTGGACACCTTAAGATGGAAGAATACTACGATTATGAGCTCCCGAAGATGCACGTGTACGTCAAAAAGCTCCGTGAACTCTCTATTCCCGAAGAAGAACGGGAGCACTTATCTTTTGCAACCTTCGCGGCGCACTGCCAATTAGTCTTCCATATCGAGGCCAACGATGAAGCTTGGACACGCTTAGAGCCACTCATGGATATTTTTGTACGCGGGAATGGTATCTTAAGGGTGTTTGGACCTACAGCCCATCTCATGGCAATCCCGAGCTCTGGCAAGCCATCGATAACCGAAACGAGAGTGTATCAGTCAAAAGGGCGTATCGGCATGGCGTACAATGCAGCAACCGCGGTATACGATTGCGCTGAGGTTATGAACTATGATTTGGAAGTTAAAGTGAAGATGGCAGCCGTTCGGTGGTAGATGGCGCAGGAGTACTGACCGACAAAATGCTCACTCCCACCGCACCGCACAAGCAAGCACGACTCTTCGCAAGGAGTTAGCAAATGTTACTTTGGCCGGACACAGAGTATTCCACTCGGCCATTATCACGCGGGCAGGTCGGATGCAGGAACCTCACGTGTGACGGTTCCTTATGACCCACGAAACCCGGCATGCCAAGAAGTACAAGTTTTCGCAAAACATACTCTCGCAAACCTAGCGTGTTTCTTTTACCATTGGTGGACTCATGAGGCAGGATACCACGAAAGTACAATCAAACGATTAATGACGTCCTTCTATTTCGATCGGCATGTGACGGCCGATGAATCCTCCTGGGATCCTACGACGAAGCGGGCGACATCCCGATATGCATCAGCCGCCGACACATGGCTGGAGGACAACATGCATCTCGACCCCATCAGGAACATCCCGACTAAATTCTCTTTTGGCACAACAGATGCGGAACGATCCTCATTATTGTCCAAGTTAAATTACAAAGAGAACCAGGCGATGGATGATGTCCAGAGTGGCCCCTCCGCTATTACAGGTGATGACCAGTCGTCGGGCGCTAGCTCTCTCCGTTCCGAGACATCGGAGGGCTTAGCAATGGGCAGGACGACCGCTCTCAAGATGAAATTGGCCCAAGCTAATAGTGCACTGGCCGACAGGGAAGCAGCTCTTAGAAAAATGCAGGAGCAATTATCTAGCCTTATGCAGGCGCAGGGACTTAGCGACCCAACCACTGCAGCAGAAGACATGTCCATTGAAAGCGGGCTCCACCGTGAGGCGGGGAGCCCGCAAGGGCCATGAATTGGCACGGGCGCGCATCCTCCTTGGCACCAGAGGATGTTGGGCCACAGATGCCGGGAACAGTGTCCCCAAATATTTATACAATGACTCCAACCTCTACACATGCGAATGCTCTCAACCAACGTGATCAAGCGCGCTCCCCTCATCCAGGTTCGACCTATACTTACTGCCGCACAAACACCTTCTCGCCCACACACAAGAGAGACAGGCCGGCTGAGAGGCCCTTACCGCCCGGTTTGGTTGATCGAGGACCCTTCGGCGAAGCTCATCCACAAATAACACCCGCCAGTGACAGACGAAGGGCAACCAACATGCCCGTACCTCCTAGTCTAGTTGATAAGGGACCAGGAGACGGCCCTCTACAGGTAACGCCGGCCAACAGTAGGCAGAACTCAGTCAGAACAAAACCTCGACAGCCCCGGCGCGCACAAAACTCTAGAGGGGGCAGCATCCGGTCTCGAAAGACGTTGCCAACATCAATTTGGCGGCGCCACATGAAACAAGCGAGCGGCTCCTATGGGAAGAGCACAAAACAGCGGAAGAGCCAGTCCAGACAAGACAAGTGGAATCGTCGGGTCGTGGATGCTTCCCTTAAAGAGAGGTATCGTGAATTCAAGCAGGGCGGGGAAGAATTTCTCCAATCCCTACACCTATCACATGAGCAAATATGTGAGAACATTAATAGGAGGCACAGTACGAGCCTCCCTGGCCCGACCATAATGGATAGCCGGAAAAATGCTATTGATGCAGCAGCATCAGCGGCCGAGCTAAAACACCTAGAGCAGGCCATGCAACTCCTGGATGACGGCGGGTTAGGCCATCTTCCAACGAAGAAGCGTGGGGGCATGGTACGAATAGCCTTTGAAAATTGGAACAGCTTAGGAGTTCATTCGAATACTTGGAAAGTCGATAAACTCAATGGATTAATTGAGCGTCTTCATCTTGATATAGTGGCGGGGTGCGAGGTCCAATGTGACTGGCGATTTGTCCCTCCCGAGAAGCAATTCACAAAAATTGTCGCGCCAGGCAACGAGAAGCGGGGTGTAGCGTCGAATAACACAACTGGTAGGATGATGCATAGAGACCAATACGGTGGAACAGCAATCGTAGCGTTAGGACGGCTATGTGATGTCATAACTTCGACCGGCCAAGATACTACTGGTTTGGGACGATGGACGTGGCTGTGCCTACACAGCCAAGGGGGGCCCACCACATTTGTAGTGTCAACATATTTCCCACACCGTACTATCCGCAAGCAGTCTTCCAAAACCGTCGAATACCAGCACTCGCTTTATTATCAAAGTCAGGGGGACTTCCGCCTCCCTTCTCAGATATTTAAGGAAGATCTTTTGAATATGATTCGGCCATGGCGAGAGAAGGGACATAAGGTGATATTAGGGATCGACGCGAATCAGAACGTGTATAATGGACCCTTGGCGAAAGAACTGGGAGGTCCCCCCTTCTTTATGAGCTGCCTGATAAAAGACACATTAGGATGTCCCGTCCCCAACTCGCATCACAGAGGAACAGAACCGATCTCCACAATATTTGGCTCGCCCGGCCTAGTAACGGACAACGCTATGTGCTTCCCACATTGGTATGGGTTAGGGGACCATCGGTTGTTTGTCATCGAAGTGGCTTCGGCATCCCTCTTCGGAGGTCAATACCCGTCTATCGGACGCCCAGGTGGACGTTTGCTCAATTGCCAGGTCGACCGAACCCGGCGTATTTACTGTAACCGTCTCGATGAGCTCGTCCAGCGCCACAAGATGAAGGAAAAGATGGAATTATTATGCACGTGTGCGCCGTACCTCACGGCAGAGCAGCTCAGACGTGCGCACAATAGGTGGGACACTGAATTAGGACAATTCATGTCCAGCGCGGAATCCGCATGCACGCGACGCAAGACAGACGTCTACGCCTTTAGCCCTGGAATTAATCTCATACTTAAGCGCAGGGAAATACTAAAATGGATCCTTCGGTGGCACGAAGGCAGAGTGTCGGATACGAGGAACCTTATAAGGGCTTCTCGGCGCAACGGTATTGAGGACCCACTAAGTCTTTCGAAGTCCGAGGCTGAAGCGCGCCTTTTCACATGCATTCAAGAACTACAACGGCTAAAACATGAAGCTCCGTCGCTCCGCCGGCAACACTTACACTCGTGCTTACGAAGCGCCCAGGATCGAGAGTCACCTGATGATGTGGCGGAGATCAAGAGAATTATCAAGCGGGAGTCAGATAGGGTCCGTCAGCGACGGATTAATTTTGCGGTTAACCCTCCCAAAGGACGGGCTGTCCTGAGGGTACAATTGAACGATCCAACAGCAAGTAATGGATGTGAAGCTAGGATCCTAACTAAGGAAAAGGATATTGTCCGGGCATGTAACTCCAGTTTGTCACAGAGGTTCCAACTGGGCAAAAGAGCACCAGTGAGTAGCGGAGAGCTACGGGGAGCTATTGGAGACTTGGGTGACACAGCGGGTGCCGCCGCGGTGTTGGACGGTACTTTCACCTACCCAGCCGGAGAAGATGAATATACCAAAATGCTTTTCAACGAAATGGCCGCCTGTCGACGTTCGAATGCTGCCGGCAGTCCGGTCACTGGATGGAGTATCACGGTAGAAGACTTCATCGACTATTGGCATACTGCAAAAGAGCGCACTTCATCGTCGCGCTCTGGGCGTCATTTCGGGCATTACAAAGCCGCCAGCACGTCAATTAGCCTGGCCTCACTGCATGTGAGCAGCATAAACCTAGCTGTGGGATTCGGGTTGCCCCTTACTAGGTGGCAACGAGGGGTTACTGTGCTACTTGAGAAAGAGGTAGGGAATATCTATATTGGAAAGCTCAGGGCAATTTGCCTATTGGAAGGGGATTTTAATTGGTTTTTGAAGCTAACCTTTTCGAAACGGATGATGTCACACATGCACGCAAACAACATGGTTCCAGTAGAGCAAATAGCTACTAAAGGGCGCGTAGCGATTGATGGTGTTCTACAGAAACAACTATTCTATGACTCGGCAAACACACTGCATGAGGAAGCGTGCCTCACGAGTACGGACGCGGCGAACTGTTACGATGCAGTCAATCACCCAGTGTGCAGTCTCGCTATTCAAGCCATGGGAGTGCCGCAGCAAGCGGCGATCACGTACCTACAAGCAATACAACAGATGACATATTATCTCAGGACTGGTTATGGAATAGCCTCCAGAGGGTACGGTGGAACGAAGAGTTCCCCTTTTATGGGGTTGGCTCAGGGTAGTTGTGCGTCTCCACCGATTTGGACTGCAATCAGCACTTTGATCTTGTTAGCGTACAGGAGGGAGGGCCATGGTGCTGACATGATGACCCCATGGACCGCCTTGGTGAAAAGAATAGCGGCGATCCTCTATGTTGATGACACTGACTTATTACATCTGAACACAGCCGGTAGTGATACATCCACTTTCCTTGATCGGGTTCAATCGGCCCTTACCACATGGTCGTGTCTGCTACAAGCGACGGGAGGAAATCTAAAGCCAGAGAAGTGCTACTATTATATTATGTCTTACCGCTTTGATGGCGGCGTTGCTAGACTCCGGACGGGCAGAGAATTACGTCGTCATCAAAACCTGACTATCCCGCAGCACAGTGGAGACAGGGTGAATATAGCGCTAAAGGACCCTAGCGACGCGACGCAGACATTGGGAATGTACACGAGCCCAGTCGGCGATGGATACGCTCACTTAACGAAGATGCTATCCAAATGCCAGCAATGGGCAGAGTCCATCCGGTCATCGACTCTCCCCCACCGGGACCGGTGGCATAGCTTATATACTCAGCTGTTTCCGTCAATTCGTTACGGTCTCATCCCGCTTATGACACCACCGGCGGTCTTGGAGGAGGCTTTTATGGATATGTATTTCCGCATGCTCCCCTTACTTAACGTAAATCGTAATATTACGAAGGACTGGCGGTGGCTTCCTCAGTCTTTTCAAGGGTTGGGCCTCCCAAACATGGGTCTCGAGAAGCTCTCGTGTATGCTCCAATACATGGTCCAGCACTGGGGAGTGGAGGGCCAATGGATTTTCAACTCAGACGGGCTTTCGAGCTCCTACAGATCGAGTGCGGTTTGGAAGGAAACCCATTCAAGAGGGACTTCCGTCTCTTCGGCAGATTAGCAACGCACACCTGGATGAAATTATTATGGCAGTATCTCGACTACTATCAGGTGACGCTTGCATTAGACAATACGGAGGTGGCGCCCATACGTGAACGGGATCAGGTCTTTATGGAGTTAGTCGTTGTCACTATCCCTCCAGCCGACTGGGAACGCGTCAATAGAGTCCGCCACCATAAAAAGATCTATTTCCTGTCCCAACTTCTAGCGTGTGACGGCACTACCGTACACCCGTCGCGTATTGGTATGGGGGAAGGACCAGCCTCGACTTCCACGTTTCCCCGTCAAAGCCCAAGCCGGTCAGATTTTAACCTATGGGACGCTGTGGTTCGGCAGATTACGTCTCCCAAGTTACGTTGGTCCCCGCCGCTGGGGAAGTTTGTCAGAGCCCCGTTGGATGTAACATGGTGGTGGCAGGAAAACGGAAAGAGTGATGCCTTATACCGGTCGGAAGCTGATGGCCATTTCCGCAGATACGAGAGACGGGACCAACTCAGGTCAACAAGAAACAGGGCAGTGTATGACAGGACTGAGGCGACGTGTAGCCTACCCACTGGTGCTTACGGTGTCTGTACGGCACGACACCAGACAGATGAATCTGTGTCGCTGCATTCCGTTGCTTCGTTTGCTTCTCCCTCCCAGGTAGCTCCCTATCCCTCACTACAGCACCTACTCGTCAGCTTGGGAAACAAAAGCCTGTGGCGGACCCTAGATGTGGGACCGGACGACCACTGGATTTGTCGGGCAGCTGAGCAGGGCAGTCTGGTGACAGTCCACGATGGCTCTTATATGCCGGAACTCGCGCATGATGTATGCTCAGCAGCGCTAGTCCTTTTCTGTCGAGCAACAGGTCGAATTGGTACAGCGACAGTAGCTGAACGAACTTCCACGCAAGTCGCTAGCAATTACCGAGCAGAGGGGATAGGTGGTATATTAAATGCTCTCCTTCTGTATGCAGTAGGGCAACAGGCGGGGCAGATAAACCACTCAGTCACTACTGGGTGTGACAACATGGGTCTCGTATTGCGGCTACGGGAGCCTACAGGCCCGCTTCCTGAAAGCCAGCCCCAAGCCGATGTTATTCGCTCCATACGGACTACCCTCCTTCGGGTCCGCTTTGCGGTGGAGTACCGACATGTTTATGGGCACCAAGACTCTACTCAAACGTTCGAGAGCCTTCCCTTCTCAACCAGCTTAATGTAATTGCAGACAGCCTAGCCAAGACGGCCCTGACTGACGCCATTGCGAGCAAGCAGTACATCTCTTCGGAATGGCCTCTCGAGCGAGTCAGAGTGTATAAGGCCGGTGTCAAGATTACGTCCTCCATTAGATCACATCTGGTAGAAGAATGGGGTAAAGCAGTGGCACTGGACCTATACACAGCTCGTGGCATCACGGATGAAGAAGGGTTCAGGCTGATCCATTTTCAGTCGGTTGGACGCGCGATGGCAGCATTTCCACAGGGTTTTAGACTGTGGGTCAGTAAAGAAGTGTCCCATTTCGCCGGGACTAACAGGCTATTGTCGGCCTATGACACATCGATCGAGAATAAATGCCCTAGCTGTGGGGCCCTGGATGAGTCTACTCTGCACTTAACTCAGTGCCTCGACCCTGGTCGAACAGCAATGTTTATGGAGTCGGTGCTGGCGCTAGTCTATTGGCTAGAGGACACGTATATGGATGAACGATTGATCCTGGGCCTACTGGATTACCTACAGTCGCGGGGTAACGTATCGCTCAGTTACCTCTTGGGGAATATCCTGAATATGCACAGTATGCGCGTGACCACGACCATCTCGGTGGCAAAACTTCCTGGAGGGGCGGATTGCCCACTCCTTACTGCCAATCCAGGAAGAATGCCTCAGGCAAGCTGGATCGCGGCGAACTATTGCCTCGTGGGCAGCCCAGCTCATCCAGCATCTCCTCAGTATTACACACCGACAGTGGCTTTACCGAACGCCGGGTATATACTACCGTGGACGGAAGGGCGCACAGTATCGCAGCATGCGGAAGTAATGCAGGAAGTCAGTGAGATGATGCTAGTGGACCCATCTAACCTGCTTCCACGGCACAGGCACCTGATGGAACAAGATTGGCACGCGCTCGGTTCCGGCTCAACGTCCTCCAGACTCCAATGGTTGGAAGCAATGGACGCGGCCCTGTCCGCAAAGCGCTCACTTTTAACAACCAAGTGGACGGGCACTCCGTCTGGGGATTTGCGACCACGTATGGCTGGACTGGACATTCAATCCCGCTCCAACCTGGCCAAACGTATATGTCAGCAAGGGCAAGCGGCTGTCTGTGGTGCCGCACCGTTGGACTACGAAGTCCAACTGCCCCGTGTAAGGGGATGAGGGAAAGGTTACACCGACCTCCCTGTGGCTGATTAGCCACTGCGCTGACCCATCGGCAAAGAAAGACACGTGTCTATGCTACGTATTTATAGAGCATAATTTACTAAGGTTAATGTTAATGTTAATATCTATTCTAGGCATGGCACGGACAGGAGGCTTTCTTTTCTGACAAAGCAGAGCAATGGCGCTGTGGCCATAGAGAAGCAGTATGTAATGAAACTTCTTCATGCCCCTATCGGGGTGCAATCAGCCCTGTGGCGGGCCAAACAACTACTAGATTCGTAAATGATCTAGTACGTACCTTCATTAGGCGTCATTGATGCCGCTTTCTCCTGCAACTCTGGGTTTTGTTGGCTCGACATCACTGCCCAAATCGCTGAATCCATATTCGCCAACCAGTACTGCCTGTCCAGAGTCGAGCCTCCCCTAATCTAACGAAATCCATTACCAGCAGGTATTGATGTTCCGGCAACAGGTCTCCTGTTGATGTGGATAGTCTCTCTAATACTTCAGTCATCACTACGTTATGTTCTCTAGATGTCTTGCCCCCCACAAGTCGTATGTGTACCCTCGCATTCCTAAAAAGCCATTGTTGGTGTGTGATTGCGAGCACGCGTTGTATGAATTCGTTCCCCACGTGTTGGTGCTTAAGCACGATCGGTGTTTTCTAAAACTCGTTTCTTGTAGTGAAAAAATTCGAGAACCGATACGCCCTTCCATGAAATTATCCCATCCTAACGTATCATGTTCCTGGGCCCAGTCATGTAAGTGTGGATGCACTTGTGCTATCTCCTGCATGGAACCTTCACCGTACGACAGGAGGTACTGTTCCAGACATTCTACAAGGAATAAGTCGCAGCACGTTCCATCCAGTCTAACAGTATGTCCACTGTTCTCTGGAAGAGCTGTCGTCTGCCAGGGCTAGGGCACCGAGTGATATGACTGGCTGTCTCCAATCTATGCCCACAGCAGGGGCACTGATCAGATGTGCTACTATCCATTCTTGCAAGTTGTCTGTTGATTCCATTGAAACCGGACATGTGCTTCGTGACCCAGGAACAGTATAGTGGTGGATAGGTTATCATGGTTTGTTTGACAGAATCCCAGGAGATGGAGCTAAAGTTATAGGAGCTCACTATGTTCCGCCTCTGGAACAGGTCCATAGCGGTCCGTGCTCCCCATGTCTGGTATAATGCCGTACGGATGGAGGATGTTATTTTCTGTCCTCCAATGTGATCAGTATTGGTTCCAGAGGATAGAACCGTTTGTGCTCTATACCGTATGTGATGTGCCAGAGGAGTATTTCTTTGGCAGCATGGTCCGCCATCACATTCAGTTGGTTGGGTAGTGGTAACTTTGTAAAGGCTTTGGACTCATCCAGATGCACATAAATGTGCGCGTACACAACTGTAGAGTGGAGTGTAGCAAGGTTACGTCAAAATACTGTGAGGAGGTCCACATGCACTTGGCGTTCAGGTAGCGGCTGTGAAAACTTCGTTCCATGAGCCACGGCTCCAATGTTATCACAGTATATGCGACATGATGGAACTGTCTTCTTCGACGTATGACTAGACAATGCTTTGAAGACCACTGTTGACATCACACCACCTATCAACTCCCCACGATAGTTAGACGCTGTCTCCTTGTCAGTTTTCTCACAGTAACCAACCACTGCTATCCTTCCCGTTGTAGTGCAGATACACACGGTTGCCACAGAGCAGCGCATGGGGTCTCGGTCAGGCATGTAAGAACCATCATGACACATGATGAGGGTTCCCCTTTGATAGGCCTTGAGTAACCAAGGTCCATCTCCAAGAAGTTTCACTCCTCCACATAAGACCAATTGCAAGAGGTGGTATACTTCATAGAACTTCCTGGCGCGATTGAAACTGACCCACTGGTGTCGTGGCAATACTTTGATGGCTTCTTCCATAAGTACCCTGTCCCCTTGCCAGACTGGAGGAATAGTGGTTCCTTCAAGGTCGAGATGAACACTGTAATAATGCAGAGTATTTTGAACCACGTGTGTTGCTAGACTGCCAAACTTGTTGAAATCATGTGTTAAGAAGTTGTCTTGGAGGCCCACTTCCACCTGCGTCAGTTTGTATTGACATTGGAGTGCCTGTCCTACTGTGGTGGAGCTACCCCAATGTCGCTGCAAGTATTGAAGTGACCTCGCCAACTTTTCAAGCGACATTTGCGGTAGTCCTAACCCTGATAGGAGGTAGGCAATGTCCTCCACTCTCTAGTGATACTGCGGTTAACACCCAATGCTGAGAGAAAGGTATAATACCAAGCCATGAACTTCTCATCCACTTCTTTGCACGAGGTCATTAATGTGAGTAGGCCATACTTAACTGAGGGGAGGGCTTTGAGTTTGAAGCTATGCCAGACTTCGGATGGAGTTAGAGTACTGGAACACACCCTAGCACTCCAGCAGCGGCCCTTTGTTAATATATGGTTAAGCTGGGCTTTCCCGTTGTTCTGTGGACAGGACCAAACACCCAAGACCTCAGAAGCCTGCATCAGGCCTTTGAGTTTAATGTCTACTTGACTGCCGTCTGGTTGTGGTATCATCATCTCATACTGATTAATGTCATGTTGGCCTGAGC
>JABMIG010000401.1:0-58498 GCA_013187285.1 Cyclotella cryptica
CGGAGCGGTGTTGATGACGCCATTGATGGAATAGCTGACAGGGATGTCATGGCGAGAGGACGGATCAGTTATAAATAAGTCCTTCATTGCCCTCACCCCTTCATTCTTGAATTTGATCTTTCCTGCAAAGTACTTCGCTTTTGCAGTCTCGCTATCAAGCAAAAGAGAGGTCAGAGAAGATTGACCAGCAATATCAGTCTCATGTGCATTCACAGGGGCTGATTCGGTGTAGGAGAATGCAGCTTCATCGATGTTTTCAGTGGAGATGGGCCCTGCAGTATCAATGGCTGCAACAGGAGGTAAATTGGGCAATGGGGGCAAAACGGGCTCTTGAAACTCTTGCGTGAGAGGTGATGTTTCGTCGTCATCGAGTTCTGGCATGATGAATCTGCTGTATGGCGTAATACGCACTTGTCGGAAATGTAAGACTGCGAGTTGGTATACATTATGGGGACCTATTATGTGCGATTTTTTGCGTAGAATCGATCTAGACAAACAGACGGAACAAAAAACGAGTGGAAGGGCGTGAAATCAGGCAATTTCGTTAACTAGGGTCGGTTTTTGCTCTAGTTTATTAACTAGGGTCGAATTTTACGCTAGATAAGGGTGAGGGTTAATGATGTGCTGTATTATAAAACAAGTGACAATTATTCACTCCTTTCAGGAGTGACACTCCCTTTTGGAGTTGCGATTTGGGTGTGGATGTCTGCTGCTGTGACAGGGTAATGACAAAGAGGCATCTAACTAGGTTCAATATCCCAATTCCCGCAAAGGTGGTTCCATTATTTCATTGCCTTTATAAAACTCCAGTATGTTACAACCATTTTTATGGTGGTGCAATTATTGAAACCACCTTTTGGGACTATTCCAATGTATCATTTTGTAGAAATGCCATTGAGTTCGTGCAAACAAAAGAAATTAATGAAAAATGAAGTAATAATCGATTGTCTTTTTCTGAGAAGAAGTTTCAAGCATGACAAAATTTAATTTAATATCAATTCTCCGAGTTATGTTTCGATGGCAATTGTTGGCACACTTGATATGTTTTTTTCTCATAAATTAGCCTGTTTGATTTTACATCCTTGGTCTTTGTACAAATGCAGGTGGTTTAATGGTTGCTATCTCAAAAATGGTAATCAGCACACATTGTTTGTGATGCAATATTTGCAACACCTCTGGTAGTGGAGATGTTGAAGACAATGAAGGCTTATTAAAATTGTCCCAACACTTTTAGATTGTGGTTGTTCCTTAAAAGGTTCTCAACATCAGATGGGATAAAGTAGGTGTTTGCTAGTATGGAGAGACTTGGAGTAGAACATCCTGGTATTTTTAAGTAAAATGGAGTAAAGAAATGCATTTTAATTGTTTCTGTGCTAAGCAATAAGTGTGGCTCAAGCTTGAATTGACTTTTAACCATTGGGGGGACTTCAAACCACTAGGGATGTGAGCACTATCCTATGTATGGTTGTTCATTGTTCTATAAAAAATCACATGTGTTTTGTTGTCAGATATCTGTCAGTAGTTTACTTCAAATGACTGTAAAGTAATGAACTCATATAGGTGCGGGATCATGTCGCACCAAGACATGTCATCCCACAATTTTCAACACTTTTGCTATCCGACTTCATTATAGAGGTAGAAAACATGGCAATTTCTACATGATAGACTTTGAACCATCATCTCATTCTAGACTTGTAATCACAGCTAATTTTGAGGTGGTGATCTTGATGACGTGACAACATGTGTAGCTTGACTCAATTGGTCTTGGAATCTTGGCTAGGTCTCATGGAGTTCATGCTACTTAGGCCACAGCTGCACCCAGAGATATCTAACATTATTGGTTCAAAGTGAATTCAGCATTCTAAAATTGTACTTAGCCAATGGGTGACTGCCATAATTGTGCTAGGTGTCCAGATGTTCATTTTTCCAGATATCTGGGTCGTCCAGATGTGTTCCAGACCTTCCGGACACCCCCCTTTTTTTGTCCAGACCGTCTCAGACGCCGTTTCAAACTGGAAAAGAGGGGGTGCCGGACACCCCTCTTTGTCTAGATTGTAAAATCATCGTCTGGAACAATCTGAAACATAAAAATACCACGTGGAAGCCCATGAATGCACCTGAAATAGGTTATTACTCCTCGCGATGCATGTGGAGGGGCCTGTCAACTCGTGTGTCACAGCAAATTCTCATATATATATCATGAGCGACGACGACGATTCGGATGCAGGCCCTGCTCCTCGACGCGGGGGCCGCAAGAGTGGTGTTCCCAACTACCAGAACACCATTCTCATCCGCATCATTGAGCGTATCTTGCCCAATGGCAACGAAGGATGGCGCCAGGTTGCGCTGCTGTACAAGGAAGAGTCAGGAGAGATGAATCTCCGTTCCGAGGACGACCTGAAGAAGAATTGGGTCAGGAAACTCTGCAACAACATGAAAAAACCCACGGGGAGGATGGGAGCTGAGGCCAAGGATCGAATCAACAGGTGTATTGCTATCGAGCGGCGAATTTTAGACAAGGCGTCATCAGGAATTTTGGGGGGATCCTCCGACGACGAACTCAACCCCTCTTCTTCAGGATCTGATGGAGAAGAGAATGAAGGCGATGATGAGGAATACAAGCAACCGGATTTTTCAGAAGACGAAGAAGAAGAAGAGGTGCCTGGCACTGAAGTACAGCCAAGCGATGTTGCTAGGGCTTTCTCTCAGACTCCGCCTTTGCCTGCATTGCCACCGATGGATGCAACTGACTTCGACAACGACAATGGCGATACATTGAAGCCAACGTTGAAAACAACAATATTGAAAACAACGATATTGCCACTGCCCACGAAGGAAACAACGCAAAACAGACCCGGCGGCGACTTTAGTGTCGAGGTTGGAAAAGCAACACAGGTTGCAAGACAATCCGCCGCCTCCACGTCAGTTGCAAGAGCAAGGCGTAGCACAACTCCCGTCGAGTCTGAGTCAGGAAGGAGGTCAAAGGCAAGGAAACCAGTTAAGTCAAACAAAGCGAAGAATTCTACCAATCGAGGCGTAGCTCTGTCACCAAGTCTATCGAGAAGATAGCCTCATCACTAACGGAAGGGAGGACGGATGACATGCAACAGTTTCTGTTGATGAGGAAGTTAGAGTGGGACGAGGCGGAAGAGCGGCGCAGGCAAGAAAGAGAGGAGGCAAGGCATGAGAGAGAAGAAGCCCGACGAGAGAGAGGAAATGGAGGACCGACGCGACCGCCCGAATGGAGCGCCAGATGCAGATGATGATGATGATGTTTGTGGGAAGTGGTACGATGGGAGCAGTGGCAAGGCAATTCAGTAACGTCGCGATGATGAACAATGAGAACATGGAGGAAGGAGAGGGGAAACAGGATAAACATGATTAATTGTGGTGAACAGGTATTACGTGTTGTATTAAATTAAAATTAACACAAATGATATTAATATTGTAATTCTATATTAAATCAAATTTAGTTTTCATAATTAAATAGTATTATCGTCACTATCCGAGTTAAAGTCTTCAGGCCTTAGATAATATTGGCCAATACGATCATAGCCTTCCAGGTTGACATACCGCTCATACTCAGGATCGAATACTGTCTTGATTTGGTTGCGACCGACAATGTCTGTCCTGAAATTGTGAGTCAAAACGATGGATTGAACAACAAGTCTTCTTTGTTTTGCATCTGACGGCAGCCTTTTTGAAGCGAGGAAAGGAAGCCTGCAACGCACGCATACCCCATTCGCTCGATTGCCTCAAAGAGACATACATGTTACTCACACGCAGCATGTATTCGCGCATTGTTGGGTGTAACCTCCTCGCACTCCTCTCGTTCATGGGCCCAACAAGTATGTTCCATGCATCGCCACTCCTCGGAAATCCTTGATCAACACAAATCTTATACGTTCCAATTCTCCTTGAATTCCATCCAAAACCTCGCACACAACGACCCATCAGCCCAACTCCCAGGAAAGTTGATTGCTGCGAGGAAAACCTTGCCATCTGGACCATATGTCAAAACATTATTCACAGTGGTATCACATTCGTAACCACTGTAAAGGCATTTTGAGTAAACTTTTCAGAAGTGCACTCTGTCTTCAAGGCGACCCCATCCATAAACCCAATCACATCGTCAACGGAACCCTCTCGACTCTGAATCATCGATGCAAACAGTGCCATCTTCTCCTGCGATGGGAACTCAATTCTTGCGAGGGATGATAATGCAAACGACGGACAACAAGCTTTAACATGTTACGTAGCATACGAGAACATGCACTTGGCAAGATGCCAAAAATAATACAAAGATACTTGTAGTTCATCGTGCTTCCAATATAAAACAAGAAGAGACCAAGTTGACCTTCTGATGTCAAATACCACTTACAACCTGCTCTTTTTGGTAGATCAGGATGTCCAGGTGGCTTAAGTATGTCATGGAGCATACCAAAAGCTTCACGACTGAGTCCTGTCATCAACAGGAAGGAAGAGGGTCTCCAAAATGGAAGAGGTGATGCCAAGGCGATTTTGACGGAGGAAGTACTGCTTCTCGATACAGCCACGTGCGTTCACGCAGGCTGTTGGCATAGTTACTCAGCGCTAAGATGAGCGAGTACCTTAACACGATAGCGTGTAGAAGAGAAAGGCACCAGCGACAGCACTGCTCTGCCGTGGACAGTTCGAGTGCGTCATGGTGTCAGAACGATTTGGTGATATAGAACGTGGAGGAAAATGGTGATGGGCCCCACGGTTGTTTCGCGAATATCGACAGAAACATCAGGGAATGGCGAGCGAAATCTGAAATGTTAGTAGTCTAAAGTAATTACGGAACGCATTTTCAAAAAGTGTCCCAAACCGCTTCTAGTCTATACACCTAGGACTGGATATTTGACGAAATGAACACCTGGCACGATTATGGCAGTCACCCAATATTTGCGTTCAGGGGACTTTTCTTCCGAGATTTGTAAGGAAATGGCCGTTTTTTTTTTCAGTGATTTTTATAGAAATGAAGAGTACCATAGAAAAAACGGTAAAAATCTTATGTGTTCGGAATATCAATTGGGCCGATATTGGCGGGGAAATAAAATTATATGCAGTCTTCGTGCATGCCCGTAGGAGTAGCTTTCACAGTGTCTACGAATACAATACCCAATACCACACATCATGGCTGTATAATGCGGTGTCCATTGCTTTACTTCCTCTTTACTTCTTCTTCGAACCCCGCCAGTATTGTACCATTGTATACTCATTGTATACTATAGCCTCGTCTCTTCTCCATAAACAACTCTAACGATGACGACCTCGATCCGCCCCCGCAGCCCATCTGAAGGTGCCCCGAATGCTAGTGAATCTGGAAACCCTCGAAAACGCAAAATTACTCCCTCCAAAAGAGGCCTCTCTGACGATGGAATAATCTCGACCAGCCATTCTCTAATCCAACCCCTCCCCAAGTCCTCGGCTAATAGCATTACTCTAACGGACTGCCACCTCTTCATCGACAAGGCCTTGTCCGAGAAACGAATCTCCTCTCAAAAAGCCGCTCGATTGCGTGCCTGTCTGCAATCCAAATCACTCACGGAAACAATTTTCCAATTGTTATGCGAACAAATTCCGAGACAACGAAGTACCAACGCACTGCCGAGCGGCGGCGGCTACAAATGCAAGATTTGCATGGTGCCGCTGAAGGGTCATGTATGCTCGTATTGCCCGGTGTGTTCGACACCAGAAGCAAAATTTATCAAGGATGGAGAACATACGTGTTTAAATTGTCCGCAATGTTTTGAAGAGGGTAAAAAGAGGAAGAAGTTGGTTCAGGTTAGGATTGGCACGAAAAGTTGTCCTCATGGGAGTGGTGAGAAGGAACCACATATTTCTTTGGGAAATATAGCTGCTGCCGCCTTGATCGATATGAGAAAAGGGGTCGCGCCCAAGTAGGTAGTCACAATGGAAACTACGCGACCTCGAGGATTTATCCTTGGAAGAAGCTCGTGGGTCGATGCTGACAACGAATAACCGGCGTATTGTGCCTAGCAATCTTGCGCCACCTTCGGTGCTGTTGGGAAACACTATCAAACTTAATGACAAACACGTTGTTGAGCCAGTTTCCAAGAATGAAAACGTTGAAAATGAGGTGATCTACTCGTGAATCATCTAGAATGCCTTCGCTGTGCACACTAAAGCTTCTTCCTTGATGGACAGTGTTTCACCAGGCACTAGCGAATTTTCTTGCACTTTGTTCATAATTCGTACTACAAATGAACAAGCGAACAATATATATGAATTCTTTGGTGATGAACTATACAGTCTCACTACTAATGTACAAAAGTAAATTTTTGACACCTCTCACAAACCTACTATTTCGCACCATGCTTCCGACACAAGCCTCCACTCCTCGCCCGATTTCCACACCCCTCTTTACCACACCCACCCAACATCGCACCATGCTTAATACACCTTCCCTCCCGCTTCGACTGATTGGTACACCCCTCGACTCTACACAAGGGTCGCCTGGCGCCATGCTTGGAACACACTCCGCCTTGAACAGCTCGATTGGTACATTCGGAGATTTTGCAGATTTTGATGTCGTGTCCATGATAGGGGCAGGCGGAGCCATTGTTGGGACAGGAGGGGGCTTTGCAGCGGGTTCGGCGGTAGAGTGTGGGGTTTTTGAGTGGTGAGAAGGGATGGGGGTAGATGGCTCCAGTGGTTGGGATTTTGTGAGGTCCTTCCGAGGAAGGATGGGATGTCGAGGCTTTTCGTTTCTTTGTTGTAGAAAGATTGGTATCAGAAGAGTCCTGAGAACTCATTTTCATATCGAGGAGGGCAGCTACGGCATCATCGTTCTCAGGGTAAGATTTATTGTTGGATACAGGTGGTGATTTATTGTCTGATTCGGTACATGGCTTGCACTGTTCTTCTACGGAGGCTGGCATTTCAGAAGAGGCAAGAGTTGAATTCTTGACTTGGCTAATAGATTCTCCGGTGAGTCTGCCGGAAACTTCGTTGCATCGACTCCCTGAATGCGGTTGACTTTCGGGCAACGTTGGCTGCACACTAAATTGATGCATCGTAGGAGAAGATGAATCACGACAAGCCTTCTCTACGACATCATCATTCGGGACCCCAGCCAAAGATCCAGCAGAAGCACCACCAATTGCATAAACAGGAGCAGGGATCAATTCACACAACACCCCAAAGACAACATTCATCCAACAGCAACTACCGCCTTGACAAGCTCCATTCGCACCCTCCATAATAACATGACGCAATCTCGATGCTTTGGCAGGATTCAGGCGTGATTCTAATTCGGCGGTGCGGAGGAGTGCGAAAATGTCGGACATGGAAACGAATTGTTCTGTGTTGGTGAGATTACTGTGTATGCCTTTGCTGTGATGATGGGATCGCAGTCCCAGTTCGGACGCCTCGGACGGCGTGCTTTCTTTCAGTGAGTTACAATGATCCATCATGTCTGTTTTAGTTTTCGGGCTGTCATCTTCGTGGTGTTCGGCATCAGCCATGGCGATCGCCTCTTGAACGATGGATTCGATGCAGGCATCGTTTTCGTTAACGTGGGATGGAGCAGCGGCGACATCATGGAGGATGTGGCTAGATGAGTCTGGAAGCTGCTCGTGATTGGCTAGATCGGAGAGGCTCACTCGTTCCAGCGACATGACGGCTTGGTTCTAATTATTGTACTGTTCGTCCTTTCAATCGTTGGATGTCGGGGCGGTAGAAGACGGGTAGAGGACGGGTCGAGGTAATAGGAGGTAATGTTTGCTGAAATCTGTTATGGCACACGGACATAAAACAAGTTTTCAGTGTTCTTGTTCTTGACAATCACACGCCTTTAACGTCGGTTGGTGTGCGCGTGTCTGCGTTTTTGAACAGCGCAAAGTCGATATGCCAGACTTTTGACAAACGACAGAACTTGGGAGAACTCACGCGTCAACGGAAATAGGCAGTCGACGCATCGCTCTTTTTTTCGCTCATTCCTCTTCTACGATTGTTAGGGACGGGCGACGGACAGAAAGTCTCGTCTCGATTTGAAATGAAATGTTTTACAAAGAAGTAAGCTCCAATTGACGGTTGACACCAATCGCTTACGCTCGCAACTCCAGAATGAGCATGTTCCGGTCTAAACCTCAACGGCAAGAAATTGTCCACTGTTGCACGCGGCTGTACGTCATAATTTTTCTACTCGACAATGGGAGACCTTTTGACACCATGAGATGTTGTTGGATCTGTTGTTACAACGGCTGGAAACAAGAAAAATCACAATTTATATCTTGTGTCCATCCAACAGCACTATCAAAGCTGGACCGGGCTGGACCAGAGTGGGTATCTGATTGATCAAACATCAACTAAAGAACAATGAACAGTGATGCGTTGACTAATAATAATGCCATACCTTTTGACCGCGCCTTTGTGGGAAGGAACAAAAGGGAAAACGGCCACCGTGGCATCGTACAACCCATGATAGACGATAACCAAACGATCACCCGATAGATCTAACCGCAACAACATGAAATCGATCAAGCTGGCACCTCCCCCGCGAGACGCCCCACGGCATCATCTCTCACTGCCGCAGCGTCGCCTTAGAACTCCCAAGACAGCCGATGCCGACAGTCGCCCGACAATCCAATCACAGAGGACAAAGCCTCAAGAGTCGTCCAGTACAACCTCCCCGAAATCGACGACGGCGCGAGATCTGTCCTCGCCGGTAGACTTGAATCGTTCCGGCGGCGCCTCATTCAAAAGCCGAACGCTTTCGCCGCGAAGTCGCAGCAGTGGCAGCAACACAAAGAAAAATGACAACCACAACAGCAACAACAACAACAGCAGCAAAAACAACAACAAGAGTGAAACGTTATCGCCCAAATCAACTTCCACCAAAGCCTCCACTCGATCCAAAAAGATTCTAGTGGTGGACCCCAAAACCCAAAAGAAATATCCCTTAAACACCGACGACCACTCCCTCACCGACAAGGAATTGCTCGTCTTCCATCGACCAATTGACGAAAACATCGTTTTCGGAGCGGCAGGTCCACCGACATCTCAAAATCGCTGCGCCTCCTACTATTACTACCCCACAAACGATCAACATTCCATCTCCGGCCAAACACTCTCCACGGCCTCGGCATTGACCGATGCCGAGCATTACGGAGGGAAAATGTACGGATCGTGTTACGTGCGATCCTGCGCTCCCACCTCCGGAGCCAGCATCGACGAGACACGCGAAGACGACGGCGTCCTTCGCAGCGTTGGCGGCGCCGGAGGAGGAGCAGGAGGACGAGGAGACGACGTACGCGACATTCAAGAATCCTCTTCCCCGAATGGCACGGCATCGTCCCCACTCTCTTCTCCCCTCGCGGCCTTATCTCTCCTCGCAACATCGCCGTGGAATAAATCGCTCGCTTCGCCATTGGCGGCAGTGCAATCGTTTTTCCCCGCGTCGCATGACGATGTGCGATGCAAACGTATTGGTATTGTGGTATTCCCCCATCATTTTGGATCTTCGGGGTGCGAGAAGACGTATTCATGTGGGTTGGGTGAGAAGAGTCGAGATGGGACGCTCATGGGGATGAGGTTGAAACAGTGTCCGATTGATTTTATGGCGCATGTTTGTCATGTTGCGAGGGGGAGTTTGGCGGAGAGAGCGGGGGTGGCGAGAGGGGATGTTGTTAGTGTGAGTTTTGTTTTGATAGAAAAATGTCTTTGAATTCTTGTGAAATGTGTTGTTTGATGTTGTGAATGATTGGCACTAGTGATCTGTATTGATGGTGCTATTCAATGACAACTGTCGACAATTACACATTGCTCTCTTTGCGTCGCTTGTCCTTGTACCATTTGTCTTTCTGAACAACAACTTTCCGAATCATTATCATCAGTTTGCCATATCCCTCTCCAACATGAACACCCATGAACCGCAAAACACACTCCTCGCCGAAAAACTGATTAAAAGGCTCGAATCCGTAGGCATGCGAACCTCCTACCGCGAATTGTTCGATATCTTTCTCTCGAAAACCACCAATTCACGGCCCGTCGGAATGGTCTTTCGACGGTTTCATAGTCGACCTTGGGGAGGAGGGATCGTCAATCCTGTCTCGCTAGGATCGTTATCACCTTGGAGTGTTCCGAATGGAGAAAGTTTGCTCATCACGGATGAATTTGATTGGAGTACCGATTTCTTGAGATCCATGTCTATAAAATGTAGGGAGTATGAGTTTGAACGATGTATTCCATTTCATGCAAATCAAGTTGTGGAGAAGGATGCACCGGTGTTATCGTTTTTGCCTTGTCCGAATAGTTCACTGGTGAACACAACGACTCTTGAAGGGAAGGCAAGTTCGGGACCTGCCGCAAATTTTTCATCGTTCTTTGAGTTGGCAGAGAGATACAATTGTGCATCAACGTTCGCGTCGAATCATTGTGGGTTGAAGTCGGCCATGCAAGAGAATCATGGCACAACAAGAGAATCCAGTCGCGCGATGGACAAACTCTTCTTGAGCAATCGTTTATTGTGTTCGCTCATGGAACAGGCAGTGGGTCTCGTATTCGTACGACGTTGCATAGACGTTTCCTATATTGGCGGCGGCGAAGGCAAACCAAGCGAGAAGAAGGTATCCTACTCCTTTGCTTCCGGCTTTGTTGTCGTTCGAAAAACCGAAGGAGAATGGAGTGCGCCGTGCTTCCTTGAAGTAGTCGAATCCAAAAGTCCGTCCGACGATATCGCGGAGTCATCGTTTGAATCGGTACATATGATTATCATCAATAAAAAAGAACTCGCGGGTCGACTGATACTAGGAAATGCTGTCAAGTTCAGCGTGTGTAAAAAACAACAGCGTGTTAATGTGCTTGTGAGGGATGCAGCCCTCATTGCCAATAATGAAGGCAGGTTTGAGTTAATGGAGGACTTTTTTGTGGCAGTGAAGGTTAGCAATGAACAAAATCAAGCCTTTTATTCAGCCATGACTCCTCTGATGACCATTACACCAAAAGATATTTTAGTCGGTGAGTTTTTTTATTTGGTGTGGTGAATTGATCATGTTGCTGACCATGGAATAACTCACAGCAATCCGTTTGCCCACTCTATCATATATTTTCAAAAAGGAACACTATCTCCGCCCGAACAATCTGTTGATTTCTATGGAGCTCTCCAAAGCTTGGAGCTGCCTTATCCCATGCATGCACATCCAGTAATCCCAGAGCTGATCCAGCCATACTGCACCTCGGATTGGTCCGACTTCGTAGTAGCCTCTGTTCGAAACAAATCAAGCAATGTGTCTGTTAGCAGTGCAGTATCAGGCAGTGGTATGAAAACCATGCTAAAGCTGGTGTTGAAGGGTGATTCCATAGATGACAAGCGTGAGATTGATGTGTTTGCGAGACGATTTCAGTATTATCTGATGGATGGAGTGCCAGTTCATGTGGTCCTGCCATCGAATGTCTCCTCCAAAGAAGAAAAGATTTTACGATTGAACATTAAAAAATCGTCGTCTTTTTCGGATGCTTTATTGGAGCTCTCTCGAAAGAGAAGACCTGGCATCATTAATGTTGGCATGCAGGGTAACTACGTTGCTGCCATGGAGACCATAACCAAACTTTCGCGGACACCGCCCCCTGGATTGGATTTAGATGAAGAAGAGAAACGTCGATTTTTCTCATTTGAGACAGACTTGAGCGGTGGACCTATCATGATGCTGGTGAAGAGTAAGAAGGATTCAATGCTTTTGCTTTGTGGATTGAAGTTGTTATTAGAAAGAGAAAAGATCCTTTGCCGTTGAGGTTTGTATCCAGTCAAAATATTCCATCTAATGGAGGGGAGATCATACTGTTTGTTACAACTGCATTGTAGATTTGAGAGTCAATTAGAAGCATTAGTTTAATGTGTGTCACGCCTGAGCACCATCATATTCTAGGATTTATATGAAAACTCACATCATCACTCAGTTTCTGTTTTGGTATATTTGCTTCACTTCCCTTTACGTATTATCCTTGAAATGCACAAAAAGTGGTCTAGTTTCAGCTGAGACACAGACTTCACCATAGTCAGTTGGCAGCATCTTATTGAACATTATTTTTACCAGAACCATGCGTCAGGTGATGGAATTATACTTCAAAGATATTTGTTTCTGTGTGGCTCCCTGACAATTATCAATGTTGTCTACACGGTCAAGAACAACCCATTGGGCTGAGCGAGCTCCTTGTCCTGATACCTTGCATCTCTTGAATGCCAAGAGAGAGGTAAGTAAAAAGAACTGGGACTTTGAAATGAAGTGAGATGGTGCTGATGAGTAGGAATAAAAAGGGGAGAAAGTGGAGCATACTGAAAACACATTTCGCAAATCGCATTTACACATAATATTGCATTTACATAAAATTGTGTATGCAAAGATTAATCTTACCTAAGGCTGTGAGTTTGTTCCGCGGATGTCAGATGTCAAATCGTAAGCTCGATCGCTAAAAAATTAATAGATGATTCACACGAAAATTATTGAGTTTGTTCATACGAATCGTACGATCGTAAATCTTTTTCTCGCTAACCATTTGAAAATCGATTTGAAAATTGATTTGACAAAGCTCGGATCGTCGAATCGGGGGTACGATTTGAACCATTCAAATCGATTCTGCAAATCGTCGAATCTATGTTAAAATCGTCCACAGCATTCCACGAGTCCATCGAACACAACAATCCACCGACCTGAAACATGACATTTCTCATAACAGGGAAGTCTTCTGTCGTAACAGGGAACATACTGGTACGATTCACCGATTCAAGATTCATTTGAACAAAACTCGAATGTATCTAACAATTTCAGTGAATCTTTTTATTCGCTAGATTGAAAAAAAAGATTCAACATACGGCCATCTGAGGAACAAACTCACAGCCTAAAACGTAATTCGCAAATCATATTTCTCGCAGATCGCATTTTGAATCCCGGTCACGAGTCCCATTTTCTTTTTTTATTATCTCAGTACCACTATGTACCAATACATAATAGAGATACCATCTACAAGTAGAGTAGAGACAGGAGGGTCAGTCATAGGTGGGAAAAAATTTGTGTACATGTGATTTGCGATTTGTGTCAATGGTTGACGAGGGCCTCTCGTAGACCAAGATTTCTGTAATTTACACAAAATTTCTGTAATTTACACAAAATTTGTGTAAATTTACACAAACTTTTCCTGCCAACACACAAAAAAATGTATAAATGTGTACATGCGATTTGCGAAATGTGTTTTCGGTATGCTCCAGTGTTCTTCCAGATCATTGTAAGCTTGTGACAAGTTGCTTTGGTGATTTTGTGATGGGGACAAATGAGCTAGACAATAGATGTGTCATGTGATGAGGTATCTGGGTCAGTATCTGAGTATCAGCATTGCATGTGCTGCTTTCAGGATGATGTCATGATTTCAGCATATTTTTGATGGGTGATGCTCATATTTCAGCACAAAGTAAATGAATAAAACTTGGCCACTCAAGTCTTGTGTCTTATGGCCCTCATGCAACTGCGCTTTTACAGTTGCAGACATCTTTGTGGTGTGGGAGTCATTTGCAAAATAATTGGTAAGGTTTGATATGGTTTTATTTCACCGTTAATGATGAAGTTAATTGGGGCTTGGTGATCAGAATCAAAATGTGTGATGACTCAGGTAGAAATGCACACGTATTATTCTTTAACCAAAGTGCAAGTGCACCCCTAGTGTCATTGAAAGTAAAACCTCTGTGAAATAAATAAAATGCAAGCAATCCTGCAAAGAAAACATATTTGACGTGTGTTGTAGAACAGGAGATTGATGTCCTTCAGAACATATCTACATGTGATACTCACAAGTTATAATGACTTACTTCTGCATGAAACCTTTAATATCTTACCATCATATGATATTGTCATAGTCCACTAGTCGCTCTCATACAGACCAAAATATTTGTTTTGTAGTTATCTGTTTGGTTTATATCAGTAGTTGCCCGCAAGGGATAGAATGCTGAACAGTATTTTTCAGTTGCTACATGTTGACATATTAGGCACAAACTTAATAGTAGAATTATCTGAATTTTAAATCTTTGTTTGATGTCAACACATGATGTTGCTGACAATGCCATGATGAAATGAGCAGGCCAAGCAATGTCAGGACTATATTATGCCAGGCTGTAGTATATCATGCACTGGTGGTTTCTAGGACTATAGGACCCTGGCTGGCTTATGTTGAGGGTCAAATGAGTTTCTTTAAAGCTCTGAAGTGAGACAGTGAGCTATGAACTATACTTTAAATTGTTGGGGTATCAATGTCTTGTCGATGTGGATACAAATGAATCAGATCTAATAGAATGATCAAAATGATTACAAAAACATATTAGCTATTCTAATTGAAAAATATTTCATAGGTGGGTGTGTACTTGCCTCATGCCCCTATCCCTTTATGTTTATGGCAAAAGTTCACTAATTGGTTCTACTGACCAATACATTTAGTTAGTCTTGTGGCTGGCTATGATCATTGCATAGAGCATATGTGAATTTCTGTCTTGTGTGCTCGAATGATGGCCAATGATGCACCTTGCATCATTTGTTTTTCATGAGCATGGTATCTTTAGGGAGATCTACAAACTTTGACTCTTTATTGTTTTCATGAGCGGATCTAGTCATCATCTGGTGAATATATGGTAGTGTCCCATTGTCATGTGACATTCTCAAATGTACTGATACTTCACAGCACGAAGGCATCTCTGATGATGCACCTGGGTTTGGATTTATCTTATGAGGTACCCTATTTTTCAACTAGTAACTATCACCTGATGAGAACATGATTTTCACTATGTCATTAGGAAAAATGACAATATCTTGCATTTGTATAAGAAATAAATTACTGCTCTCTTTCTTTTTATTTTGTCCAATAGAATCAGATGATGTATAGAACTTCAGAATTGGGCATTTCTTTTGGCTAGATTTGTTTTTTCTTGGATATGGGTCCGTTTCAACACCTAAACTGACAAAACAAAATTCTGAGGTCCTTTTGCTGACAAAGTCCAGAGGCTCCATTTATCAAATGATATGCAACAATTGAACACCTCACACCCACAACAACAAAAACAAAAACACATGCCATGACAAACAACAATAATGACAATGACATGACTACAACTGTAATCAAACAACATGAAAAAAACAAAAACAACAGAAATCAAAATAAAACCAATGAACAGGGTAACAGAAATAATGACAAGGGAAGCAACAAAAACCTAGTGAGGCAGTGAGACAGTGAGGCAGTGAGGCAGTGAGGCAGTGAGGCAGTGAGGCAGTGAGGCAGTGAGGCAATGAGACAATGAGACAATGAGACAGGACAGACAGGACAGACAGGACAGACAGGACAGACAGGACAGACAGGGCAGAGAGGACAGAGAGGACAGAGAGAACAGAGAGAACAGAGAGGACAGAGAGGACAGACAAGACAGACAAGACAGACAGGACAGATGCAGGACAAATGCAGGACAGACGCAGGACAGACGCAGGACAGACAGGACAGACAGGACAGACAGGACAGACAGGACAGACAGGACAGACAGGACAGACAGGACAGACAGGACAGACAGGACAGACAGGACAGACAGGACAGACAGGACAGACAGGACAGACAGGACAGACAGGACAGACAGGACAGACAGGACAGACAGGACAGACAGGACAGACAGGACAGACAGGACAGACAGGACAGACAGGACAGACAGGACAGACAGGACAGACAGGACAGACAGGACAGACAGGACAGACATAGAGAGACAGAGAGATAGAGAGACAGGGACATACAGACACACAGACACACAGACACAGAGACAGAGATGGACAGATATTGAAACATATAGACAGACTTACAGTCTCATATACTGACATACTGACAGACTGATAGCATGGGGTGCCATGGTAAGTACTACTATTAGTAGAATAAATTTGTATGTGTATGGCACATTTTTATGTGTGATTTCAATTTCGTGAGCACCCATTACGGACCGTCCTTGCTCTTGCTCTTTTGTCTCTATCACCAAAAAACAAATCATCAACCCCCTCCCAAAATTGCACCATCTAATTCTCAAATGTTTACCCATGCATGAGGTTGTTTTTGATTTTTGTGATGGAGTTGCATGGGAACAACTTTAGGAAAATCCGCTGCATTGCCTGTTTTTATGTACCCCATTTTGTGCTGCAAAGTTAGAATACACAACCCAAAAAAGCTGCGACCATGTTGAGGACTGGTATCGCAAACCCGGTACAAAAATAGTCACAAAACATCGTTGTTACATCAATTCCAATGATGCACCAGCCCTAACAACTATCAAGGCAAGGTGCAACAACCCTCCGGTTACTTTGAAGCCACTTCGTTCCAACAGCCCTACAATTCTCACGCCAATTTGTGAAGTGCGTAAATTTCAAAAACGGACACATTTTCTAGTCAAAATCTTTTATTTTTGACAACGAACACTTCAGTATCAAGCTACCTCAACCTCTACTAAATTAAGAGTCAGGGACATATTTTGGAGTCAAAACAAGCTGAGTGCTCATTATTTTGACAATTTTCATCATGAAATTATCAAGAAATGCTCACCTTTTTCAGGCCTGCTACGCAGGCATCAGGATGGAAGGGGAGAAGCACCAAAAGGAGTATGGATTCAACGGCAAGCAGTCGCCTGTCAGTAGGTCAAAAACAGTATGAGTTCATTGATTTTTTCCTATTTTTTACACAGACTTATCAAAGAATACTCACCTTGTTGTGCCATCTTTCTTGATGCCGCTCATATGATGCAACAATGAACTAAAAAAAGGGCAAAGACACTGTAAGTTGAAATGAATGACAGCAAGGCTGGGATTGATTTGGTCAGTTGGGCAACAAACACATTGCAATAACACAAAATCAAGGCACATTGGAAAAATGAATGAAACATTGGAGTGTAGGCATAGAGGAAAACTTAATTTTGAATTTTTGTTCTCAAATATTTTCAGCAAAAGTTGGCTTACAAAGAAGATGATAAGGTACATAATATTTCACACAAGAACAATCTTCAATATATGATTGGCATTTGATAAATCTTTGAGTTCTGCTTTATCATTTATCATGATCATATTTATTGTTTTTCCTGAGTGCAACTATTACTAAGTAATAAAAACAACATAAATAACATCGCACTTGTGAAAAAGTAGTCAGCTGTATGTTTGAAGTACTCATTCAAATCTAGCAACTTATCATCTCTGCATTGCTTCCTAAGAGCAAACTGTTGGTTATTATGTCATCTTGTACTAGGTCTGTGTTTGCTTAGCAGATCTCATACGATGTACATGTCACTTAGCTTCTTACTTAACTCTTCTTTGGGTCATAGTATTTATCATACATTCTGTTCAAAATTCGTTTTGTTCAAATAAATAATTGGATGGAATTTTGATGATTGGCCATCATTCATTGAATTTAAAGTGTTGGAGATTTCAGTCTGTCCAAATTACCTGAGTCTTGTTGTAGTTTTTGGTGTAATCAATGCGTTAGCAAACATTCATGTAACATAACATGACATAATTGATTGATTAACTTTTGTTGCTAAAATATTAATAGAATTTTTCCAACAAGTAAAAGGTTCATGGCCATTCTTTCAATGATTGCAAGATTTTTGCATGGGTGAATAAAACGAACCAAGTTCCATATTAACCCATACATGAGATGTTCAGTGGAAGAAAGGTTCGAAGAGAGTTCAAACAATGGCTCCTTGGTGCTCAACAAAAACTATATGATGTACAAGCTAAAGTAGATCTGACCTAAGCCAGAAGTAGTCGAAAAGTAATCATAGGTAAAGAAGTAGGAAAAGGTGTTCCAGTTGATTGGAGATTATTTTTATGAGCTATTGAAATGATCAACAAATGAGGATTGCCCAATGGTGATCCTCTCAATTTTACCATGTAAATCATGTAATTAACAAGTAGAATATTGGAGGCTAGTGTGTCCAATATTTACAGAGAAGCTCTCACACTGTAATTTTATCAGTTGAGAAAGTATCACACTTTCAGGCTTTCAGTTGAGCAGTTGAGCCTTGTCAACTGCTTTACTTAACTCATTGTTTCTGAGGTTTATACCTGCTAGGTATGTACCTCAAATATATTCTTTCTGAGAAGGTCATGAGTTGAACTGCTGTATACTTCCCTTCTTCAGTGGGAATAGTATTTGTGCCTATGGCCTGAAAATGGGGCCTGTTTGGGTCAGGGGTACCAGTAGGTATCCTTGGCTCATGTCACTCGCCCCCACGAATGGAGCGATAAGGTGTCAATGCACAAGAAAATATAAAGCCTCCTGAGGAAAAAAGGAACATCTGGTAGGGGAAAAAAGATGGTGTAGCTTGTGACAAAGCGTAAGTGTTATGCAGAGAGAGGGGATAAATTACAAAGGTTATTTTATTCAAAATATGGTGTAACTCTCCTTATGTTTAATCTTTCTGATTTAGTTCCGCGTTGAACCCTTACGGTGCCATTTGTATGAACTGACGTGATGGTCCAAGGATCACTTTCATACCGGCTTTCTGTTTTGCGGAGGATACCGTCTTTTTGCAGCAGTACTTTGTCACCGGGCTGGTAGTCCCAGTCGATGCCGGAGGCATTCTCCCGTCTTGTGTTTTTATCTGTTTGTCTTTGTCTGTATTCCCCTATTTTTGACCAGTCAGCAATGTAGGGGATGTCAAACGACATGTCCCTTCCAAAGATAGCTGCTCCTGGTGAGGTTTTTAGTACTGTGTGATAGGTAGAGCGAACGACCCATGCAGCATTTGTGAGATAGTCAGCAATGTCACTCTCGCTGATTGTATCGGCCATGTCTAAGTCAGCTGTGCGGAGCATCGACATGATTGTTTGATGCACCCGCTCAAGTATTGCGTTCGCTTGTGGGTTTCTGACACTGGTTGGCTTAGGCTTCAGACCATATGAATCACAGAGGGTCTCGAAGTGAAGTTTAAATTCACTTCCGTTGTCGTAGAGAATGTATTGACTATATGGGTAACAGCTAAACCAGGTCCTATTTATAATATTACCTACTGTTGCTGATGTCTTGTCAAAGTAGGGTTGTTTAGTTTGGACATGTGTGTCTTTGCTCCTTTGCCCCTTTGTACCCGTGGGAATGTCAAGCTCCTGGAGCTGTGATACCGGCAACTCTACAATTTCGAACCAGCTTGTTGCGGGATTGATCATTGTGATGCACATGAAGTCAATTTGTGTCTTGTCCTTGCCCTTGAGGGTGCACGGTCCTATGAGGTCCACACATAATGCCTCCCATGGGTTGGTGATTGCAAGTTTTGTAGGCAGTTTCCCATATTTGAATTGCCTTTGCTTGTTCACCTGGCAACTGTGACACTTTTTGATGTGTGATTGGACCGTTTTTCTTAGACCTTTCCAATACATTGAAAGACGAAGAGTTTCTTTGAGACGTTTGGTCCCGGGGGGACGCTGCAGGTAGTGGTGGAACCACGCTACGGCACGGTAATGGAGGCTTTTTGGAATAACCATTTTGCCGTCCTTATAGAGTACTTTAATATTCTCAACTAAGTGAGTTGAGTAGCCTTTGTTTAAGAGGATTGCATCTTCTTGTTGTGCCTCCGCTATCTCTCTGGTTGTGAGTGGATAGATGGAGTCCTCTTTGTTTCGATTAGCAAACACCTGGTTCATGGATTCCTTGGTGGTTGCTAGGGACGATTTCGATTGTGCTGTGTTATGATAACACCAGCATTGTGCGAAAGTCATCCAGGTTGACCTGTCATTTGCAACGGGTCCATAGTCCAGCCGCGAGATGGCATCCGCAACTGTATTGTGGATTCCCTTGATGTACACGACATTGGAGCCATACTCTTCTAAGAATAATCTCCAGCGGTACACTCGATCACAGGTCAGACCTAGAGCATCCTGCATTAGATTTTTGTGGTCAGTGTAGACCGTAATTTGTTGTCCCCAAAGCATGCCTTTGACCTCTTTCAGTGTTTCTACTATGGCCTTTAGTTCTTGTTCGGTCACGCTATATTTTTGCTGCGCCTGACTCAGTTTCCTACTGAAGAATGCCAGCGGCCTGTTGTTTTGAGTTATTACGGCACCCAATTGAAATTTGGAGCTATCCGTGTAAATCTCAAATCCCTGCGAGTAGTCAGGGTAGGCCAAGGTAACATCACAAGCGATAGTTGCCTTTACAATGTCGAATGCTTGCTGGTGGATGCTGTCCCAATGCCACGGCTTTTTCTTGGTTTTATTACCCTGTGTGACTTTGGTATGTCCACACTCCCCAACTAAGTTGGTAAGTGGTGCAAGTATTTCACTGCGTCTCGCCCAAATGTCCCTGTAGTACTGGACTGTGCCCAGAAATCTACGGAGTTGTTTAACATTTTGTGGCGGTGTTAATGCGAGGATTGCCTGTACCTTCTTTGGTTGTGGCTTTATACCATCTCTGGATAACACATATCCTAGGTATTCTGTCTCCACCGCACAGAAAGATGACGTGCGTGCATTCACTGTCAAGCCTGCGTCTCGCAACCTGATGAAAACCCGTCTTAGTTTATTAAGGTGGTCTTCCAGGCTACCCTTGCTAATGCATAATAAATCATCAAGATAAGTTCGGACGAACTCGAGGGTTGCCATTAGCTCAGATATCTTAGCTTGGAAGATGTCGGGAGAACATGCAACACCCATTGGTACCCGTAGGTAAGAGTACTTACCCCACGGAAGATAATGGTGCATATTTTGGACACATCTGGATCCAATCTAATGGTGTAATAGCCCATGTTAAGATCAAGGGCTGTGGCATATGTAAAGCCTTCTAGTTCTTGTAGAACAGTGCTCATTTTAGGAATAGGAAACGGTTTTCTCACTACCCGTTTATTTACTTCCCTAAAATCGCTGACAACCCATACAGTGTTGTCCTTTTTCGGTATAATGAATGTGGGCGATGCCCATTCAGAATCATCTTGCCATTTGAGTACCCCTAAGTCACATAGCCTCTGTACCTCCCTTTTGGTGATTTCTACGTGCTTCTTGGGTATGAGAAAAGGCCGTCCATGATATGGCTGTGCTCCTTCCTTCAACTGGAGGGAGACCGTCTATTACAATCCCAGTCACCTAGTTTCCCGCTAAATAGCTCCTCAAATTCTTGTAGGAGCTGCTGATAACAACCTAAGCTAAGACAAGCTAGATCTCATGGTCGCGACGTTAGAAAGATTATGACTACCTAGTGATGATCTGGATAACGGCTGGCCATGGCAAGGGTCTGTGATATGTACGTATGGTACGTGAGAAGTACGTATGTACGGTAGCTAGTGCTGGAAACTAAGGTCTATGGAACCATAGATCAACACACCCTCGCCAGTGTTAGTGTGCGTTTAACAGAACCTAATAGGGGTATAGAAATCGCGAAATATAGGAATCAATGTGGGAGTAAACGATCCGTGACGTAGGAGGAGCGAACAGTTTGATGGTGTGATGCCAAGTGTTGTTTGCTTGGGTAATCTGCTCTGTTTTTGACTCCTTTGGCCCAGAGATAGCGAAACAGCGATTGGGCACGTCGGCATTTCAACCATTGGAACCGCATGTCCATGGATTTAGAAGCTTTAGGTGACATTGTGTTGAGTGTGAGACCAACTGCTGTGGTGTTGTCAGTGGTGACAGGGGTGGGCCCTGGTTGTGGGTGTCCCATTTCTTCCAGTGTGATGCGGAGAGGAATTGCTTCTTTGCATCCATAGAATAAAGCGGCAAGTTCGGTTTCGGACGCGGATGCCATGATGTGTTTGATGATGGCTGAAAGAACGAGAACAGCGCCGTTGTGGAAATCAGGTTCGTTGTGCTTGGTGAGATAAAAGTAAGCTGCCGCTCTGCTTTTGCCTTCTGGTTCAGAGAGGTATGAGCCGTCAGTGTCTAGGGCGAGGATCATGTCGCTTGCGCAAAATCTGATGGATGCATTGGGATGAGAGGCAGCATAATCAAGGAGTTGTTTGCAGGCATCGAGGACGGCCTGAGTGCCGTTGGCTTGTTGTGAAGCAATGGTGCTAAGAGCTGCAGCAAGCGTGGGGTCAACTTCGCGTGAGTAGTATAGGAGTGTGCCAACGATCTGTTGAATGTGTTTGACTTGGTCGGGTGAAAGTTTAGGAGATGTGTCCGGGGCTTTCGTAAGTTGTACTTTGCTGCCATATTGGATGGGAGAGGCTTGATATGGTGAGTGTTGTGGTTTTGAGGGCAGAGAATGCTGAAAATGAGTGAGTGCTTTTGATATGTAATTTGGCATGGATAAGTGGACTGTTCTGTGTTTGTAGTCCCAGTCGAGGTGGACGCCGCAGTAGAGTTGTCCTTTCCAATCAACATCGACCTCATAGTACTGCTCGAGCGCCTGTTTGAGGTGCTTGGCATGTGTGAGGCCTACAGTCTTGATTCCAAAATCGTCTACTACTAGACTGAAGGTGATGGGGCGCCACACGTGTCTCCATAGGCCCGGGGTGTATTGGCATTGATAGTATCCGACTAGGTTGAGTCGTTTGGCCAGCAGTTTGTTGGCAAGGAGGCCTGCTTGGGGTAGTCCGTACATCCCTTGTTCTATGCGAACATAGACCCAACCCTTTACATCTGCCTTGTCGCGCAGGTTATACTGCTCTATGATTTCAGTAGGGATGAGTTTTAATGGCAGGCGCATGAACTCTGGTCGTTCCATGGGAGTGTTAAGAGAAAAGTTCTTAACGTCCATTACCACAAAAATAGCTCCTGGTGTAGACACGACAGAATTGAAGAGGAGTTTAGCTGTGGTTAGATCAGAAGTAGGTGTGGCGACATCCCACGGATAGTCAATGAGATTGTCGCCCACGGTGAGTCTGGTGCGTGCCGGTTCCTTCTTTTGAGGTCGGAGGGCTACTACTATTCTGCCGTAGGTGATGTCTTTTTGGCGGTCCTGGGGTACCTCATTTTTGTGAATAAAAAACATGGTGTTAGTGCCAGGGATGTCACGCATGCCTTGGGTGAGGCGTCCAAGTTCGTTAGCATAATTTGTAGTCCAAAGGTCTTTTTGTTCCTTAATGTTGATTAGGTCTTTGTACTCAAGAGCTTTCCCTGTGGTTTCGTCGATTACAGCAAAGGCTATGTGATCCTGTGGGATGACAAGCCCATCGTTGATGGCGGATTGGATGATGTGTTGTGCTTGCGAGCGTAGGTTATAGCGCGTGGTGGGTGGAACAGGAGCTTGGCTGATGCTGGAGGCGTTGTCAAGTTCATCATCAAGAAATGGGATGGCTGTTGGACCGGGTGTTGTAGGGGCAGGAGGATGCTGTGTTGGCAAAAGCGGAGAAGGCATAGGGGAGCTGTGCAAGAGATGGTGCGGAGGCTCATAGTCGTAGTGATCGATGGTGGTAGTGACTTTGGGAGGGGTTGGCGCGATTGTAGGGTTTGGAAGTGGTGGATCTGGTTGGGTTCCTGTGATGAGAGCTTTTAGTGCGGCTATTGCTTCCAATTCGTCAGGAGCAGGAGTGGCTCCTCCGTCAATTGCTTGCTTGAGGTGTTTGGTGGCTCGAACGATGCGATCAGCAGCAGTAATGGTGGGGACTGGCATGGTATGGTGGAGGAAGGTGAAAGTGTCGGTGGTGCACACGGCGCCTGTGTCGGTAACCACTTTGACGCAGCGGCCTTGATTGCGTGGTACCCCCATGTTTGCCGACGACTTGGCTTGACATGGACCATGCATTCTGTGCCGATGGGTGCCATAGGGGTTGCATCGAAGGAGGACATGCCTTCCATGGCTTCATGTGCTGACAGTTTCGGATTTTGTGTGCATGGACGCATCATGTTGAGGGTGATGTCAGTTTGTTCGAGATCCTTGCACCAGTTGGAGAGTCTGTAGGTGGAGGGTGTGCCGGCCCGTATCGCAACAAAATGATTCGTCCATGTTTGGATGGCCCTTTCCGCCGGGTTGGTACGGTGCATGTCTGGCGGAGTGTACTGATGTGCTGCGTTGTTGTCAGCTATGAAGGCTTCCACGTCTTTGGACGTTTCGTTGTCTAGTTTGTGGAGTTGGGGACGATACCCTCAAGTTCGGAGGAAGTTGTAGACGTCGTCGTATGCTTTGATTAGTTCGGTGCGGTGACGGGATTTGATGGGATAGGATTTGATGTAGTTGGCGTCAACGATGTAGAAAATGACGATGTAGTTGTTCCCTCTACTGGATGTGACTGGGAAGCGTCCAGTTTGATCTGTGAAGAGTTGTCCATCTACTTTGGCGATGGTCAGGAAAACCATGTTGGTCTTGTCATTGTTTGGTGCTTGTTGGGGTGGTTCCATGGTGTTGTGCGGGGAAGAGCAGCAAGCTGGATGTATGCGTGCTGCTTTTGTTGAGCGAATGCCTGCTCTTGTCTGATCCATGTGTCCGAGTGTGCTGGTTGCTGATGGTTTGATGAATTGCCGCACTCGGTTGGAGGTGAGTCCTCTCCACCCTCTGAAGTAGCCAAGGTCAATGGCCTTGATCCATGTGGATAGCACAGGGTAGCCCATAGTGGCATAGTAGAATTGAATGAGCTGTTGCGTGTTTCTGCATTCGTATATGTTGTTGGCCTGTGGTTGTGAGAGGGTGACGGCTTGGTTAGGGGGAACAATGTTGTTGCAGCTGTCTGGGATAAGGGAGATACGCCAAAGTCTTGTCGTAGGATCTCTCCACCCTCGTAAGATGATTTCACCGTTGAGTGAGATTTCACAACCTGTGCGATGGAAAAACAAGTCACAGCCTGCATCAGCAAGCGTGGCGGCTGAGACGAGACTGTGGGTGATGCCCGGGGCTCTGTGTGCCAACCTGGCTGCTGGTGGAAGTTTGTGTAGGAGTAGATGGAGATCTTCAGTGGTTAGTAGTTTGTCACCTTTGGGTTGCATGGCAGATTTTGGGTGTGTTTGGATGTTTGCCCGCAGGGAGGGTGCGGTGTCAGCAAGGAGAGAAATGTTAGCTGCAGTGTCAACCAAAGCGGTATTGTGTAGGCATGGTGGGTTGGTGCAGCCAGGTGAAAAAGTTGAGGAACAGATTAATTGGTTATTAATACTTTTATACGTTACTTCTTCGCCTGCTGGTATGCCCCGTCAAGACTTTGGAGTCCACTTGACATTTGCCTGACTACCTCCCATGATGTTTTGTCGGATGGTGCCCTCCTGATGTCCGTCGTTGTGAGTTTTGCACGATTTGCTGGTGTGTCCCTTTTTTACTTTGAAGCCGTGCATCCAGCAGTACCCGGTAGGATCCCAAACATCGTTGTTGTTGGTGTGGCTGCTCGCTTTGACTCCACTGCGACCGCTACCTGCCTGTTTCTCTAACAGTTGCAAGAGTATAGTGTTTTGTGCCTGAAGCCGAGTGACATGGTCAGTTAGTGTTGCGTTTGCTGCAGCTAACTGATTGTTGGTTAGTACCAGTTTTTCGACGGTGTCGTTCTTTTGGATGGCGGCGTTGGCGAGGTTGTTGAGTGAGAGGACCACTTTTCGGAGAGGTCGTCGTCAAGGACTGAATTTGCCTGGTGTCGAAATGTGCCGCCCGTGAGACGGCAGATGTCTCAGTTTTCTTGGAAGGCACGGTTCCAATGGGTTTTCCAGTTTGGCCAGGTCTTTTCGGGTTCCGGGCGGCGGTTCCATTCTTTCCACACGTCGGTGAAATCGCCGCATTGGATGGCATGTTTGGTCCCTGTGGTGACCTTGGTGGCTTCGGAGATGGGGACGCGTGCATCGGCGGCGAAGTCTTGGCAGTGCTCCTGTTTTCGAGTGTAGACGGGGAGAGGTAGGGAGGGGTCGATGCCCTTCAGGAAAGTCGACATGTTGCCGTCGATTTCGTCCTGCCCGATGTGGCAATATTGATCACAGATGTGGTCGAGAAGGTCACGGACTTGAACATCGTTGAGACCTTCGTCGGGGTCGTCGAGTTCTGCGTAGTATACGGGCTCGATGGCCTCGGCAACCTGGTTGACAATGATGCGTCGCACGTGTTGGAGAGTTTGCCAGTGGCTGAGGGCAGTCTCGTTTTCGGCTTTGAGGTGCTCGCGTTCAGCGGCGACGGTGCCTGGTGGGATGGCGGGATATGGCAGAGGTGCATGTGCTGGTGGAGTGTAGGCGGCACCGTTGCGTGCCAAGAATGTTGCGGCATCTTGAAGTTCGCCGAGGTGTCCTTTGTGAAGTCCCCATGGGCAGTCGACCGCAATGAGGTTGGCTCCTAGCTCCTTCTCGAGCTTGCGGACAGCCTTGTGCGTAGGTTCGCCGTGGATCTTCATGAGAGTTTGGTTGGGCATGAGTGCCTGGACGGACTCACGAGTGATGATCATGATGTGCGTCGTGGTGGTTGATGTAGCGTTGTTCCGGTAGGGACGGCCCTGTGGTTGTTGACGTCTTTCTAATGTCTGCTGATAACAACCTAAGCTAAGACAAGCTAGATCTCATGGTCGCGACATTAGAAAGATTATGACTACCTAGTGATGATCTGGATAACGGCTGGCCATGGCAAGGGTCTGTGATACGTGCGTGCGGTGCGTGAGAAATGCGGTATGTACGGTAGCTAGTGCTGGAAACTAAGGTCTATGGAACCATAGATCAACAGGAGCTCCTGTAACTTTGTTTGTTCTCGGACACTGAGGGGTGTGCGGTTGTCTTTGACAATTGCCCTGAGATCCGCTTCTTCATATTTAGCGTCTAGTATGTGTATGAGGCGTTTTGTTGCCTTGAGCGTACTTTGGGGTTCTTTGGACGTGTCTTGGTAGATGCTATTATTCATAGTCCAAGCCTGTTCAACTGTTGCTCTTGTTTTTAGTTTATTGATGTCTCTCATTGGCAGTGAGATGTCATCTACTGTTATTTCCTTTGTCCGAAAGTCTAGGACAATTCCTAACTCTTTCAAGGTATTACTACCAAGAATGAGGTCAAACCCTGGTTTGGTCATGCTATTTTCTTTTTATTCCACAACATCAGGTTGTACAAAATACTCCTTACTTCTGGAGTACTCAAAGAATTTAACTCTGATCTTCCCCCGTCCAGTTGTCTGGAAGCTCCCATTTGATGTATGCCAAGACTTTGGCACCTGCCTAGTCCTCCTTCTTGAGCTTCTTGGGGATGCGTGAGTCCATCGACTCCATCTTGTGCTCATGATCAGCCCACTTTGCTTTGTTCATGCTCGAAGGCTTTGCATCGAGTTCCGCATTATTCTCGATGTTCTCTAGGACCAATAGAAGGGCCCTTGTGCTGACCGGAGTGGTATTCTTGGTCAAGTTGTATTGGGTCTGCCACTTGGCCGGACACATGCGTAACAAGTGAGTCACGAGGTCGGCGTCATCCAAAGGCAATACCTTCTTGGTAGCCTGATTAGCCTTATGGCTGTAGTACAGGCAGGGCAATGTCTTGAGGTAGCTGTTGAGCTGTTCTACTCGGATGAAAAACAGACGTATCAATACCCTGTTGGGCTTCTTCAACGTGTTAGTGATGTAGTACTTGAGGGCCTCACCCGCGCCATGATGGAACACCTGCAACAGGTGGAACATGACCACTCGTGGAACGAGTCCCAAGTCTTCGTGGGAGTCTCCTTGTGCGGTACTCCCTTGATGTCTTCCCAAGGAGCAAGAGTCACTTGGGGCTTGATGATCTTTTCCCAAGGCTGACGGGCCTCATCGGAGAGGAGGTTTCCATACAGCTCGAAGGGCTTTGCTCCTGTCGTTGTGACAGTGAGCTTCACGGCTTCTAGAGCCTTTAGGGCCTTGTCGTATAAGGCATTAGCTTCAGCTAGGGCAGGCGGTACAGCCTTGGCGGTAGTACCAGGCGCATCTCCTTCATTGCCCTTCTTCTTTTTCTCAGAGTTACGCAACTGTGTCTACTCCTCCTTTACGATCTCTGCGTCAAGCTTGGCTGTTTTAACAGCCTTCTCCGCATCGGTGAAGCTCGTGTCAAGCCCCATTTGCTTGCATGCGTGAATGGCGGAGCGTACATGCAGTAGAAACTGCTCGGGAGTCCCGGACGCCCATACTGCCACCTTTAGCTCATTCCCCATGTTAGGAAGAGTCAGCTTGAAGTAGGTGGTCTTTTTGGTCTTTGCGAGGGCATCCTGCACGGGATCCTGCTCGGGAATGTAGCCTACGGGGGAATTCTTTCCTCCGATGCCATGTTCGCACTCAATCCACTTGAGCCCTTCGGGAAATGCTTTCACGGAGGACATGGCTTGTAGCTTCTCTCCTAGACTAGTTCCCAAAAAAAGCTTCTTGTAGGAACTCCTTGGAGGGCTGAGAAAGAAGTCATTCGCACGGTGGTGCACGATGAACGTAGTACTCTGCGTGATGAAAATTTGTTTTTCTCGACCTCGGGAGAGCCTTCTAGTGTGGTAGTGTGATGAACTTACCGAGTTCGGCTATCGTACAATAGTGACCTAAGCTGGAAGTAGTCAAAAAGTAATCGTAGGTAAAGAAGTAGGAAAAGGTGTTCCAGTTGATTGGAGATTATTTTTATGAGCTATTGAAATGATCAACAAATGAGGATTGCCCAATGGTGATCCTCTCGATTTTACCATGTAAATCATGTAATTAACAAGTAGAATATTGGAGGCTAGTGTGTCCAATATTTACAGAGAAGCTCTCACACTGCAATTTTATCAGTTGAGAAAGTATCACACTTTCAGGCTTTCAGTTGAGCAGTTGAGCCTTGTCAACTGCTTTACTTAACTCATTGTTTCTGAGGTTTATACCTGCTAGGTATCTACCTCAAATATATTCTTTCTGAGAAGGTCATGAGTTGAACTGCTGTATACTTCCCTTCTTCAGTGGGAATAGTATTTGTGCCTATGGCCTGAAAATGGGGCCTGTTTGGGTCAGGGGTACCAGTAGGTATCCTTGGCTCATGTCAAGATCCATTTACAGAGTATTGATAAATGAAGTCAAGACCATGTCACTGCTAACACACTTTTTGGCAAGTACAAGTATGGAAGGCCTCCAATGGGACTTGTATGCTCTTCAGGAATGCTCAGGGGATCATGAGAAGTATGCTATCCTATCCAGAATCGATGAGGCAGATAATACATTGATGATAATGGGGCCTTTTCCAATAATTGGAAACACCATGTGGATGTATTAACCACCATGATGTGACGACTGCAGGAAAATGGCTTTACACGACCCCACTGGAATGAGAAGAGGACTGTGCTGTCAAGGAAACTGTGCAGCTTGGTTACTGACTAACTCCATAAGGTTAGAAACCATGGAAGAAAATGATTAATGTCATCCTGCACAAGAATAGAACTCCCAATATACCACAGCACTATCCATTTTGGTCAAATGTCAAATGCCTCAACCACGATTGTGACATGTGTCCTAGCTGTGCTCATGTACTGAAACTTCTGTGTCAAGAAACATTCTCAAACTAAAGGGACAAATGAAATGCAACACCATTTGATAAATTGTACTTGATTATTGCTGTAAATACTCTCACTGTCTATCCAGACCATAACAAATAAGATGATATCAATACTATTGCATCTGAAAAGCGTATAGTATCAAAGGAATGCTGACAAAAAGATTGACCCAATGCAGACTTGTACTCATATTTTTGATCCAACATTTTAATTGTTATTACATTTCAGTAACTGCATTTGTTTGTTTGCTTGTTGACATGATTATTAAATGATAAGACTAAAGTACACACATTGAAATTGAATACAATAATTGGTTTTTACCCACATGTACCCACCCTTTCTCCGGGCTTTAGTTTGTAAGCTCTACAGCTGCCCTACACATGAACAAATGCAACCCAAAACCCACATGAGCAACATAGTACTGATTCATTATCATTTATTATAGTTGTAATTCAGAGCATGTCCATTCTGTGTGTACCCATATTTTCTCTTCAATGCTGTACCACTAACACACCACAAGGCTGGTGCTTCATCATACATGTTATTTCCCTTGTATAACTCTAATAAACCATGATATACCCCATAATACCCACAAAAACCCTTGGTTTACCCTTCAAAACTTTTTAAAACCCGAAATTTACCATGTATACTCCTACTGCCCCATGAGGGTTTCTATATTGATGTTAAAACATGGTTTTGCACTTAGAAGAGACCCTTCCTGGTATTTTTTTGCAAAAATTTGTACATGTCTCAATGGACAGAGGAAACTTTTTGGTGACCATTCTACATTCTACCAGTGCACCCCCACTAACAGACTGAGTGACACAAACTATCGAAAAGTGTGATTTCTGCAACATCATTGTGATCTGCATTTCATATAAGATCACCATCAGCACAATACTGCAATTCAGACCCTTGAGAAGAGATCAACGCTTTCTGATCTCACCTGCAATAGGACTCCCAGTAAGATGGTCCTAAATTTATCAAGCAACAACACATGGAATTGGAATGACAGAAAGATGCCATCATCCATCCGAACCAATAATTTATTCATGCATGTCACTGAGTTTCCTCTTCTTTTTCTTGACCTTCTTATATTTGTGGCTTGTGGCTGGCAGTCAATTGTTTTTAGCTCGTAAAAGAAGTCTTGCCTCAAGCCTGTAGGTTCTATGGAGCAGTATTCCATACCTACAAAAACAATACATACGTACCTCTACATGCTCAACTATACCCTAAATCTCGTTGTCTTGATCCACGTGGAAGACGAAAGATGCATCCTCATGTCATGCGTCACCCGCCATTCTTTATCTGGCGCCATTCCACTTGAACACGGAGCTTTTAGGGCCGGCGGGGTGAAGCGAAATGATGGCCGCAATGCATCGAAGATTGATCGCATCCTTCTCTCGTTCGATTCCCTCCCACAATTTCCTCTCGACATCAACCACACCCACCAATACAATGAAGTTCCTCTCCCCCCTCGCACTCCTTGCGCTTGCACCCCCAACTTCAGCATGGAGTACGTCTCACCGCTTCATCCGGCCCGCGACAATCCTCCACTCTTACTCCACCGCCAGCTCTGGAGAGGCCGCCACCGAATCTTTTCGCGTGTCTTTCAACGAAGGAGATTCCACCATCTCACCTTGGCACGACATTCCACTCAACGGAAAATCTGAGGGAACGTTCAACGCTGTCATCGAAATTCCCAAGATGACCAAGGCCAAAATGGAAGTAGCAACGAAAGAACCCAACAACCCTATTGCACAAGATGTCAAAAAGGGCAAACTTCGGGACTACCACGGTCCCATTTTTTGGAATTATGGATGCATTCCTCAAACTTGGGAAAATCCTAATGAAGAACACCCCGAGCTGAAATGCTTTGGAGATAACGACCCCATTGATGTTGTAGAGATTGGTTCCAAGGCTATTCCCATGGGATCGGTTTGTGAAGTCAAGCCTCTCGGTGTTCTCGCCATGA
Organism: Cyclotella cryptica; assembly: GCA_013187285.1. Lineage (NCBI taxonomy): Eukaryota > Bacillariophyta > Thalassiosirophyceae > Thalassiosirales > Thalassiosiraceae > Cyclotella > Cyclotella cryptica. The sequence goes on from JABMIG010000401.1 coordinate 31,343, forward strand.
TTGACGATGGAGAACTGGATTGGAAAGTCATTGCCATTGCAACTGACGATGATCTCGCCAAAGAATACAATGATATTGACGACGTACCTGATGCCGTCAAGGCTGGAATCCGAGAGTGGTTCCGTTGGTACAAGACTCCTGATGATAAGCCACTAAATGGGTTTGGATTTGATGAGAAGTGGCTAGACGCGAAGATGGCAAGAGAGGTTATCGGAGAAACCCATGAGGCTTGGAAGAAGTTGAGGAGCGGGGAGATCGAGGCGGGAAAGCTGTGGACCGGAAATTAAGTTCGTACATCCATTGTTTTAGCAGTGCAGACTACTGACTCGAATGGCTAAAGTCCGACTAACATTGGTAAATATTGGTGAAAATTTAAATTATATAATATCATGACGTGATTCATGCGTTTCTGTGTCACAGGCCCTCACAAAAGAACAGATCAAGAGGTCGATTCCGGTTGAAATTTCGCCAGATTTTTCTCTTCGTCTAGATATAGACAACCCCATGTCTGCCATGACATCCTCAAGATGCAAGAAACTCTCTGGCTTAATGCCGAATAAACCAAAAAGAGACAACTCTTTGAGAGCTTTGTAACCCAAGCTCTCTTGACAAAAATCAACCAATGTTGTCATCATCTTTCCATCAACATCTTGATAGCATGAAAAACAAAGCGAGAGTGATTCAAGATCATGTTTACTAAAAAGCAACTTCTTTAGTGCCGTGTACCCTTCGCCCCAGTACTGCAAAGGAAGTTCCAGACGTAAGTGTTTAAGCTCGTAGCATTCCGAGAAGATGTCCAATAAATAAATGGCAGATGTTGACATTGAAAAATCTGTGTCACCGTGTTCTTCGGGATGATGGCAGATTTTAAGGTTTTTAATTTTGGATGGCTTTTTTATCAGATGCGATTCTTGTATGCAACGGACAGCTCGTATCAAAGCATTCAGGTGATCAACAGAATTTAAATCCACTTCCAATGTCTCAAGGCATGAAACGGATAATATGGCCACGAAAAAGTCATATTTTACATCGACTCCTTGTTGACTTAATTGTTGATAATAGATTGGATCCGATGGAGTTCTTGCAATAGATACTTTTATGGTAAGAAGGTCATCCTTTCTCAAAGCTATTAGAGGAATAAGCGCTTGGAGTAAAGCTACACTGTATAAGGAAGGACCTGTGCAGCGGTCCACTCCGACATTCCTTATCGATAATTCGCGAAGTTTCGTACAACGCTGAATATTTTGACCAAACACTTCATATATTGCCTCTAATTGGCCTGTTCTCTCTATGGCCATCAACCGTCCCACATCGAGATGTAAATATTCCAGGTTGCACGCATACCCTAGATTGGTAACGAATACGGGAAAGGCCGCATAAGACACATCTTCAACGACATGTAAATTTCGTCGTCGTGTGAGAGGAAAATCGAGATGCAATCGCCTCAACGAAGGAAAATGAATAGCGATCAGCGCTCTCGTAAGATAATGTGGGACACGTGCTGAAGCGGTGCGCCAGTTCTGTTCGGGGCTCGTTGGCAACAACGAACTTGCATGAGGTATCGGGAAGCTTTCTATTTCAAAGTGGGAAATTTTGACTTCGTGTGTGGCGTTGTCAACGAGGAGATGACGCATTGAATGGCATGTTTGGGACAGGGATATTAGTGATTCCAGGTCTGCATATGTCTCAAGGATTTGCAAGCAAGTTTCGATCGCGGTTTCTGCTGATGGTGAGCTCTCCATTCTGTAGGCATGCTGTGCAATCTATGGTACCATAGTGCAATCTTGTCTAATCTTGTGCTATTATCCTTTTCACGGAAGTAAAATTCTGTCAGATTTTTTTTCCATCACGATCTTGACGCGATCGTGTCAAAAAAAAATCGTCGACCATGAGATTCCGTCACCCCCAAAAAAACGGATTAAGACTGTAATAACTCAGTCAGTTTTTGGCCGACAACACATCTGAGGGCATCGCCGTGTAGCCCCCATCACCGTGCATCCAGCGATGCTAACCATATTGGTTAGTGCACCATACTTTTGCAGTTCTTGCCTTCCAAGTGCTACAAAAGTTGCCTGACTAGCGCTAGGCCTGTCGACCGACCGCATACCCACTTCCCTGCAAGGGATAATAAGGTCCATGCAAAGATACATCATCTTTTCTTACGGAACCGACTGAGGCTTTCTCAGCGAGATGCTAACCTGATGCTAACTGATGCTAATCAGAATGGTGACGCTCATTACCACTACCAAGAAGCAATAAAGAGCCTGGGTGAAAGAACTGCAGCAAAACGAGCGAATACAACATGTCGAGTTGGAAAGACAAGGGTGTGTTCGAAATTTTCAAGCAAGATTAGAAAATGAGCCATCCCGAGCAAAAGAATGGTTGAAATGTCACGAGCAGTATGCATTAGAGAGATGGAACCTCGTATCAAATCAAGATAAAAGGTGGTTGTTACAGGCTGCGGTGTCAGATGAGAAAGAAAGCTGTATCATTGGAAGCATGAGGGGTATGATACAAAATTCTGGGGTGGCTCGAACTGATTACAAGGGACAGAAACAACAACTGAATATTTCACCTTCAATGTGTGTACCTTCAGTGAAATGTTTGCATTCACATTATGCTCATGACAGGAGTCAATTGTGCTCGGAATCTGGTAGAACTGTCAGTTCTAAACTAAATGTAATTGGTGTGTGGACACATGAGCTACTGACCGAGTAGTTTCTAGAAATCATTTTGTGATCTAACTTGTAAGGAAAGTTACAAAACTGTAGTACAATATAAAAATAGGTGTACATTGCGGGATGAATAGTTGTCATTATTTACTTCGAATTCTTTTGTCAGAATTGCACTCAGTGTAATCATCTTTTCGTTTCGTCTTGGCCATTGATGGAGGTCCTGGGACGACATCTCGATCAAACAACATTTGAACTACTTGTATATTCTCGCCGACTACGTTCACGGTCTCCCAAAGTTGCTTACTTCCATCGCCGGATTCGCCTACAGCGACGCATCGATACCCTTCCAATCCAAACTCACTCACATCTGACAAAGACTGTGCATCTTGCTCTGCAAAGTAACGTGCCATCAGACCACGTGCACGCTTGGTGTGCACTGCAACCACACGTCCCTTGTGTCTAAAACGTTGAGAAAAATTGTGTTGCGTGGGAGTGACAGAATGTCAATCGAAGAAGAATATTCGTCACTGGCTACGTTGACCAGTATTGAGCCACAATCTACTGATGAAGTAGGAGTCATCCGATTTCTCATGTATGCTGTGATAGACTCATTCCAGAACGAACATAAACTTTCCTTTTTCGTAGAGGGCCCTCCTTCTTCGATTACTCCTTTGCAGCCCGTCTCCAATCTGTAAGGTTGTATTCTCTCCATGGAACGTAAGACACCGTAGACTGGATCAAGAATGTACAGATGCCTGGCAAGATAAGTTAGTCTCGGCAAATTGCAATTTTGTGGAATGATGCCTTGTTGAAATGTTGGACCAGAAAATGTAAAAAAGGGCAAAAGGATTGGAGGACACTTTACTGCTCTTAAATACTGACCAATGCTTTTGTGAAATATGTCGTGAATCGCAAGAGTAAGCTATTGTGAAATATGGCTTTGTGGCACCTTTTTATGAATGGTGCACTGACCTCATGTGATGTCTTTGCCAAAGCAGGTGAAAGTTTGAGCAGAGATTTCAGTTCCATATCACTTCTTCTTTTCGTGGCCTTCTCGATTATTTCCGTCTTGGCTTTAGGGAAGTGGGTATGCGGTCGGTCGACAGGCCTAGCGCTAGTCAGGCAACTTTTGTAGCACTTGGAAGGCAAGAACTGCAAAAGTATGGTGCACTAACCAATATGGTTAGCATCGCTGGATGCACGGTGATGGGGGCTACACGGCGATGCCCTCAGATGTGTTGTCGGCCAAAAACTGACTGAGTTATTACAGTCTTAATCCGTTTTTTTGGGGGTGACGGAATCTCATGGTCGACGATTTTTTCTTGACACGATCGCGTCAGGATCGTGATGGAAAAAAAATCTGACAGAATTTTACTTCCGTGAAAAGGATAATATCTAAAAAGGGGTCCACTATTTGGAGCACTTTCCAAGGCTTTTTGTAAGGTGGTGGGGGGCCAGTTATAACCTGTTTTAACGAACTGGGAAAAATGGGCATCGAAGCGGCCCATGGTCTGTTACATGTGATATTATCTCTATTATCTGCTTTTTAAGTAACACACCTGTGTACGATACCGAAGTTTGCAACCGATGTTGTAAATTTCTCGTGGGATTTTCCCGCGATTTTTTATCTTTTAGTTGAGACGTGATGTGTCATTCACGCAACCGACTGACCAGTGAATGGATTTCGTTTACTAGATACGAATTTTAATATTAAGTCCTTTTCATGTAAAATAATTTACTTCAATATTTTATGAGTATTTTTGCAACATATAGGTTTGCGAAGCCGTTGCGCGATTTCATCGCTTGCAACCTAACAACATCGTGCAGCCCGGTTGCAAAAAATGAAGGTACAAAAAAACGGTCACACTCTTTTTCTCGCAATGCCACATGCAATTTATGTACTAAGTAAAGGTACGTAATAGTTACCTACCTATAAGTACAATTGCAACACAGTTGTTTTTGCACATAATATTATACTGCTTGTGCATCAAAGTTACTTTTCCACAATTTTGCAAATACCCCAGATTTTGGCAAGAGCAAGGGATGTAGCTTGGCAAAGAGAACAGAATCCCCATGGTCATACAAACCAATTCAATAAAACTGGATGGCCATGCATGTATTGTAGATGTGATGAATAAAGATCTGGCCTGATTTCAAAACTACAATGCAAAGAACTTAACATAAGTAGTAAAAACTAATTTTGTAACTGACATCATGTTTAAAAACAATGACTTAACAATGTTGTGAGTGTACTTGCGTGTTGTTTGTTGACAAACAAAGTGTATGTAATTAGTCATGCACACACGAATGCAAACATGGATATTGCGAGAAGTTACTTAGATTTTGTTATGTTCATTGAAGTTGATACCTGTAAGCCTCTATTTTAAGTGTGATAACTTTCAAAAAAGTCCCCAACATTTCATACATTGTTTCTTCATTACAAAAATGAAGTTTTGTATTTGTCGTATTATTTGAGCAGAAACTGACTTGCCATCATTTTGATTTTTCCAAGCTTGAACCTACTTATAGTAGAATCTGCATCCAATTAACAGCACACACTGAACTTTTGTTCTTCTAGTAGGCATGTTCTATCAGATACTGATTCCAGCAAATTTGACTTACTTCATCCTGAGCAAAAATAGGATTCTTATTGTATATGGTTACTAGTTCTGTAAGGTATATTTCTTTCTTGTGTGATATGTGAGCCAACAAATCCACCCAGTTCATGCACTTACCTTGTACATCAATAACCACCATGGCACTTTTGCTGTTGCCACACTCGTTGTTCCTGATCTCAGCACACAGACTTAATGTCGAGCCATAGTGGAGATACCATCTTCATTCTCCCCCACAACAATAATACAGAAAGCAAGGGGCAAAAGGTGACACAACGGTTAGATTTCTTTTTTTACATTGTTTTTTACAGCAGCTTAGTATTTATTCTCTTCAAGTAAAAAATAACCCCTTCACTATGGTACTGATAATTGAGTTGATTTCTTAAGTATAATTAATTAAATAATTCAAGTTGACAAGTGCATATCATTCAACACACATATGATGTATCATAAGAAATTTTGCCACTGCTAAATGATTTCTGCAGGGAATTCATAACATTGAATCAAAATATAGGGCAAGCTGAACAATTGCAAATCCATTTTTCTGTTGAGAGAAGGTCAGTAGTAGAAGGATTGCAATCAGACTTTTGTTTGTCCTGATTTTCACCCTGTTTTCAGATGCAAGAGGATTGAGGATATGCATTGGCAACTACATTGCATGGTACTTGACCAAGGACACTCAATCTCTTTAGTTGACAAGCGGGACTGATCATGGTATCAAGCTGTCTATGGATCGGAAGGGCTGCATACAGTGTGAGACAAGTTATAAAACCAGCCAAGTATTTCACCTTTCATGAGAGAGGGGCCAATAGGATTATTTGATTATTGTTGACCTGAATCAGGATTCATCTGATACTGCACTTTACTGGATTTTTCCCATGTGTGGTCGGGGATGATTGATTTAGCATGGCAGCTGGTGACGTATCAAGGGTGCGACAAAGTCAATGAATTGCAGTTTACTTGTTCAGTTTGCTAGAACCCGGGCATGAGTGAGACAATTAGGAACATGGCTGGGGGCCTATCAATTAATTCATTATTTCCATTTTATTTCTGACTGAGTGATAAGTAGTAATGTACTAAAGTTGTCTGCACTGAAATTTTTCAAAAGAAGTTTTTACTCATAGTGATTTTATTAGTTCCATTAGGTATAAAGTATGACCTTCTATTGGTCTTTTCTGACTAAGCGTGATATTATGAGAAAACGATTTTTTATGGGTAATAAAAAAATCTTTATTGTATTGTGATCATTACGACCTATAATTATTGAACTGAATGAGGTTGAGGGAAACAGTGATATAAAGAAATAAACACGAAAAATTCGTTTGTTTTAGAGGAGGAAGCATGAACATTTTTTACCTACACTTCACAATAAAAGCGTAGAAAATGATGTGTCTTGTTAGGAGGGGTGCGATTCGTGCAGGAGTGAAATTTTCAATAATTTTTATATAAGCCAATTATAGCGTATAATATAGCGTATAATATAGCGTATAATATAGCCTATAATATAGCTTATTTCTCGAAAATAGCTTATTTCTTGAAAATAGCTTATTAAATAGCCTATTTTCGAGAAATAAGCTATTTTCGAGAAATAAGCTATTTTCGAGAAATAGGCTATTTTCGAGCTCTACTGAACAAATTACTATTCCTACGTAACTAGTGCTGCTATTTTCGAGAAATTGGCTATTTTCGAGATATAGGCTATCTGCGGAAATAGGCGATTTTCGAATTTCGAAAATAGGCTATTTCTCGAGCATAGCCGATTTCTCAAAAATAGCTTATTTGTTTAAAATAGCCTATTTCCCGAAGAGTTATTTTTGACAGCTTGTCGCCAATAGTATCTTGTACTGCTTCATATTGCCTCTACTACGTCATTTTCATTTCTCGCGTGATTGCAAAAATAATAAGTATAGCATGGTGTTGATGTTAGGTATGGTACCGTACACCATATTATAAAAACGAGCAGCACCTACAGCACACACACTCAATTGTTCGTTTCCCTCAACCTCAATTATATGTTTTACAATATATGACCGCACTCAACATTTATAGGTCGCGCGAGTTTAGCTTGATTCTATTTTGTCTTGAGCAAAAGAGAGAGCTCCCAGACGTGGATATAACCTGGTTGCATGCACTGTTGCACGCTCAGCTGATATGGGCGTAGTGTGGTCTGCACTCAGTGAACCGACACATCAATTTGAGAATATGACAGTTTTTTATATCAGTAGTATTGCACAGGTCAAAAAGATGCCAATAAAAAATATCATTTCTTCATTGTTGGCACTAGTTGTGCATCAATAAACACAATGCAACGATTCAAACTGATTCTTAAGAACTAGATACCTCGGAATATTATTGTGATTTTTTGAATTCTCAAATAAGCGTGTAATTCTTAAAATTCATTGATTGGTACTTCTATACGATAGAGAATTAAAAAACTCAGTTTAAAAATTGCTGTAATAAAAATATTTCTTCAAGTCATGATAAAAGCAAGAATTACAATATATGATCACAAGCCAATAAATGAGTCATTTGTAGTAAAGATGCATTGCATGGAAAATTAAAAGAATAATGACACAAATCAAGCAATCAACAGTAACATGTCTAACGCAAAAAATGGTTGAAATCTTGATAATCTCTTATATTTCAAATGATGTCACTGCCAATTAAAAAATGCACCATATTCACCCAGAGAGTATCACATGAACATACTCCTAATTACTTTACTAGTAATGACTTATGAAATTTCCTGTTTTCTGGTGCTCACCATCATCCCAACCAATGCAGAATGAGTCTGCATGCCTCAACCTTTTCTTGTACTTGTCTCTCTGAATGTTATCCTTATTCTTTGCTTTCTCTTCATATTTTAGAGTCCTTTAATTGTGATCATCAAATCATCAAATCATGATTGTTAAATGCTCATCAGAATATCGAATGTCCTTATTATGGAATGGGATGGAGTCATGTATATTTTAATATAGTACACATCATACCAAAACATTTGACAAGCTGGTGCATATTTTGTTTTCAAATCTACAAACCATTGCCCTTTGAATTTGAATGTTCAAAAATCCACTGATCATAGAGTTCTTGATTTGATCAAGTTCTTCTTTTATCCTCGATTGGATTGTCTTCACATCTTCCTTTGCTCTCCTAGGTATGCAGGTGTGCTTTGTCCTGTTGCCTCTCAGTACCATTGACATCCAGGTTTTGTTCTACTGTAGGGTGATTCATGTGAAGGGTAGCTCCAACATTAATTGTCAGGGTATAGTTCTAACTGCATGCATAACAGTAAAGGCATTCCCTTGTTGCCCTTCTGCTTCTACCTCCTTAAATTTTCCATGATTAACACATCAAAAATTTCTCCAGCCGCTATGGTTGAAAGAATGTCGTTACCACAGCAGCAGCTGCTTATTGCTCTTTCTAGTGCTGCTGGCACTCTTCAGTATAGTTGTTAATTCTTCTCTTCTCTGCTTATTCTTCAGGCTGTCTGTTTTTGTATGGGTTATCTAGAATAACTTTTGATATGCCACCAGCCTTCATTCTAATTCTTGAATTGTATGACTGTGTAATAATGCCAACTCTGAGGTTGAATAATAAATATCAATTATTTTACAAGATAAAAAACAATAGGAACAATGCAGTGGTGACCATGTGGGGTCATGATCTCTTATGGGCAAAACTTCAGAGTAGGTTCAACCTTGTCCATGTGTAGGGTCAATATATTCCTTCTTTTGCTATACATACTGTCAAGTATACCTTTCGATCTGCCACCAGCCATCATTGTTATTCTTGCAATACATGACTGCATAATAATACTGACTGCTAGGCTGAATAATAAAAGAAGTTTTTACAAGATACAAAATATTAGGAGCAATGCATTGGTAGCCATGTGTGAAAAATTTATCATAACAGGTGTTATTAATGTGTAATTTTAGGTACAAATGTTGAAATTTTTCATACGTATATTAAAATATTTATGTGTGTCAGTGGGCCTCAACCTACCTAGTATGGTTATCCTGTTTATTAGGCCTAAATTCCCCCTTAACCTAGGGGGACGTAGCGTAGAAAGCAACGGTAGGTATTATTACACAAGGTTTGTCACTATAAACGTAGGGGAATTCTCAAAGAAACGCTACGGTCGGAATCACTTCAAATGGTTGAGACGTAGCCTCCTCGCATAAACCAAGAGCCCTTTCCAAACACTGTATACAATAGGGTGGTTCTCAAAGTTTTTTTCCCTCAGATACGATCACTTCCTTTTGCTATAATAGACGGATAATTACTTAAGTGCACTTACGTCAGATGTCCTGCCCAATCTTGACATCACATCTAAGGGTCGGAAAACTTTGAGATCCCTTTTTTAACATTTCTTACATCATCAGACACAGTCCTTACCTATCTATTTCAATAATTTGTTATTTTGACATGGCTTGACAGATCTCGACCATTTTGTTCGGAGCCATGCTCGTCGCTGGCATTATGCCGTGATTGCGCTCGTGGATTATTCATCGCAGACCATATGGCTAATTTGTTACCATATATCATGGTTTATACGTTCCCATGTAGCAGAAGACCCCCCCCATTCTTGTACATTAATGTTTTCACGTTGCTAAACACCCCTAGATGTTCAAAAACCATCCTAGAATGCTTGCCCTTCTAATGTGCAACACGCCCATAGGTTTTTCTCCCCCATAGTGTAAGCCTCAAAAAACTCACCACACATCACGTTCATGCACCCAGAACACCTAGATAAAAAATGGTGTGGATCGTCTTGGTCAGCTTCCTTCCCGACAATCATGGTCGTAGTTGCGAAGCGCATCCTGAAAGATGTGGAAACTCATTTATTGAAGGGGTGGGCAATGGTGTGGGCCGTCTCGTTCACTTGCGCTTGGTGGAGAAAGTTCACCTTGCATGTTATGTCATGAAATTCGACGGAACGGATGGTTCTCGCATTTGTTTTGCTGCCCGCAAGTATGCGAGCAGAGAAACTGCCCGTTCTCTTGATGGTGTGCTCTTGCGGATCACAGAGGTCATCCTCTGTGATTCTCCAAACACGAGTATGAGGGCCCTGTACCATCGAAACTTGGAGATGTAACTTTTTTGTTCAAGTTTTGAATAGAACATTAATGAATTAAAATAATGATAAACTTAATTCCATTTAAAGCCCTCCTTGATCCACGTGATCTTTCCAATTACCTCCGGCATTGTAATGTAGGCCTCTACGAGCCACTCCGCCACCATTTTGCAACTTGGTTCCTTCGCCACTCCATCTTCAATTCCCTCTCTGTCCATCATCCAATCCTCCCATTTTTCACGTAGACGATTCTTGATGGGTTTATTTATCCCAATGTCAACAGGCTTACACAAATAAGTGCAGCCTGCTGGGATATGAACCACCTCTATCCCCATTGCCTGGATGCGGTTCATGACAGAACCCATCTGATGCACACGGTATGCATCAAGAATGAGGATGGGCGGTTGAATGGATGGATTGTTTGCATCACACTCTTTCTTCCACGGCTGCAAAACGACGTCAATCCATTCATTCATCAACTCCTCGTCCATCCATGCCTTCGGCTGACAGGCGTACTTTCCTTCTGTAGTAAAAGTTGTGAATTCATGTGCAATTCGTCCGTTTTGAGCGCCTTTGAAAATCAAGAAAGGCGTCAACATCTTTCCACCTGCCGTGAAGGTTGCGGCTAGTGTGATGCGCTTGGTGTCCAATTTCGAAGACCTCTGTTGGATCGTCTTCGCCCCTTTCGTTTTGAGTGTCTTGTTTGCATGATACGAGAAAGGAATGGGCGGCTGGTCCATGTTCAAGATGTTGTTTCAATTGCGACCTTGGACTTTCACCCGCATCATCGCGATGAAGTCCTTCGAGTTGTTCTCGGTGACTGCGAAGTGCTTCTACACAGTATGTGTCACGGCCCGCTGCGTGAGGCCAAGCAAACGCATAAATCGGTGTACCACAACAGCCTTTGATCTTGCCGTCTTTTCCATGAAAGAAGAAAGAAGAAGTGCGTCCTCGCGTCCCATCATCCGGTTGGTGAGTTGGATGCCTTGATCGCAGATTGACATTGCAAACTCCTTCATCTGCGGACGTACTTCTGAAAAAGTACTTGGACAACCGGGATGAATTTTGCGTGCCGTACCCTTCGTGTTGTACGACACAAAATCATCGGCATCATCGACATTAAAAACTTTCAATACCAATGTCTTAAAACGCCAATAGTACAGCGGCGGTATACCAACGAGCTGACAGGCACTTCGACGAGAATGACCGGATGAAACGAGCGCATCGATTTGCTGCACAATGAACCGTTTTTCCTTCAGTTCGTAAGACCTACAGACTGCAGGATTTTGGTTCTTGTGAACCTCATCCTCTTTTGCAATGTTCATGTTTGCATAGAGGTCAGAGCACAGCAATGCAAATGGAGAGTCGGGCAAGTGATTTTGAGTTGGGGCCAGTAACCTCCACTAACCTCTTCGGAAGGTGTGACAAAAAGGTGGGCAGTGAGTGGGGAATTGGAACAAACTGATACAAATTCCCCACCAACAGGATTTGGATTCTGGCGCGGTGGACCCAAACATGGCGGGAAATGGAGTGAAATACAGTACAAAAAAATATAACAAGTAGATAAAAAGGATACATTTATCTCAGCTTTACACGTATTATAAGACCCCCCAAAAGGTATATTTGTACATTTTGGGGGTCTTATAAACCGTGATATACGGTAGACGGAAATGATCAGGGGCTGGACATGACAAACACAAGTTTTATGTTGGTATCCAGGTTCACTCACCGTTTTCACATCTTGACGCAAATGAGGTACTCCGTCCCAAGAACTGCTAGAAAACACCCATTTGATGTGTCCGAGTGTGATTTGAATGACAGCGAAGACAACCAGAATTGGTTGTCAGATGACGAGTTTTTATGCAAATATAAAATGAATTGCAGTACACTTGATGCTGTCACAAATCTGATCAAGGGAGATCGGATGTTCCAAAGGGGACAACAAGGGCCATCACAACTTCCAGTTAAGCATCAATTGATGATATTCATGCATTTTATCGGGAGAGAAGGAGAAACAAATGGCAATCAGAGAAGTGTGTTTCATGTAGGTCAGGGTCGTTGTCAAAAAGACCAAGATCGAGTTTTTCTGGCTCTAACCAATTGAGAGACGAATACATCTGTTGACCAGAAGTGGATGAGAGGAAACGAATCAGTCGCAGAATACAAGAGAAATATCACCTGCCAAATTGTGTTGGCATGATGGATGGCACATTGCTTGAGCTTGGGACAACACCTCGCTGCAATGACAAGGCGGATTACAGCGGTAGGCAGTTTTGTAATTCGCTAACTGTCAATGTCATAAATGATGACAAAAGGAGAATCAGGGCCTATCTGTTGGGATACCCTGGTACAACTCATGGCAACAGGGTGTGGCACAACATGGTGGAATGTCAACGTTCAAATGTGTTTTTCTTACAATGTGAGTATCTTGTTGCAGACACTGTGTACGAACCAAGTGAGCACATGGTTCCTGCTTTCAAAAGCAGTCGAGGCATGGGTTTGCGACAAACACCCAAAAAATAACTGTTCAATCTTTGCTTATCATCGTCACGTATGACTGTGGAGCACACTATGGGATTATGGAAAGGAAGGTGTGGATGGTTGCGCAAAATTAAAATGCTGATCACTAATGAAAAGGAGAGCCTGGAGAAAGTGCTGCAGTACATCGATGCAACAATTGTTCTGTACAACATGCTCATATAAATGGGATGTGATGATAATGAAAATGTTGCTTGGGATGTGGATGACGAATGCCTGACAGCAATTGACTACGCTGACAGGATTCCTGAACGATCCGTGCTAGACATGGCACTACCTGGAGGGTCTCTACCTGGTGCAAGATGAGACAAATTGTTTGCAGATGTATGTGAGACATTTATCCCAACAATGCATTTTAACACGATCCCAGATTTCATTGAAATTGAGTTAGACAGTGATTTAGAGTGTTACAACTCATCGGGAGAAGACAGTGATTAAAGTAAATCACAAGACTTGTCTTTTGATACAATATTGTATTGTAATACAATATTAATTGACAAAGTAATATTGTATTGTAATACAATATTAATTGAAAAAGTAATATTGAATTGTAATACAATATTAATTGACTAAGTATTCTTTTATTGTAAAAAATTATTTTCATTTGAATCAGTTCTTACTTTAAAACATAACCATTAAAATTAGTCCGACTCCGAACTACTCGTATCATGCACCCTGTCCATTTCCTTTTTGTACTTTTTCAACTCCTTCATCTCATTCTTATCCAAGAATCTAACAAAATCCTCACAATTGTAAGCAGCTTTCACAGAGGACCCTAATGTGTTACTCATCCTTCTGAATTGCTCCGCAAATAACACAGCAGTTGCTGTCTTTGACAAGGTGTTCTTCCTGTCTTCTAGCCTGTCTTTAGCCAGAGACAGCATGAATGCATTGAATCCGTCAGTTTCGGTGCTCACCTTTTTTGTAGCTTTGGCTCTGCCCTTCTGTTTAGCTGATGATGGTTCTGACCTTTCTTTGATTTGGTAGCCACTGACAATTGGTTGTCAACGCCGTTGCTCATCACTGAAGAATCAAGGTTGACAGAGAAACACTCTGTGTCTACGTCATCATCGTCATCAAAGTCTTCATCAGTATTCAACTGCAAGTTTTCACGGTGCCTTGCAAATAAATCAGCAGATGTGGTCAGTGGTTGTATGCAGGCACGACAGGTGAACTTCTCCTCCAACTCATATTAGTATGGGCAGATGTTCATGACCTGTTGTACTCGGAAAATTCAAATAGTGTGAGACAACAGCTATGAAATGATAGGGTGAGATTTGTGCACACAGCCGTGCAAGAATTGTTGATGTTTTCTTTATGGGAGATCCGGTGGATCATGAATAAGGAAACATCAAATCTGAGAAGGTCAGATCTCATCTAAGCCAAAATCGGCTCAGATCAGATCTGATCACTCAGATCTGATGTTTCTTGCAAAAAATGAGCATATTCTGGCATTAGAACACCCAAGGGACTTGCGAGATGACTGAAAGATATGTCAAAATGCCTCAGATGCAATCATCTCCTCTACATACGAGTCCCAGTATAATATGTCACAGAATTTGTCGGAGTGTCAACATGGAGATCAGATCTGAGGAAAAATACTTTGATAGCCACTAATATGATGTGGTCACAATTTTTGTGTCTCTAAGATTGGCGTGAATCATTTTAACAAATGGTATCCTATTTCCGTTATTCACATTTTTCATTGTCAGTGTCCCCTACGCCAGACAGACTAAGTGAAAACTACCTACCATTCGAACTTCTCTTTTTCTAGTGTATAAATCGGTCTTTAGGTAAATGAAATGTCAAGTGATACGTTAAAAAGTAAGTTATAATCCGTTCAAGTTAGTTCATCGTCCGTGTTATTTTTTTGTATCTTTGCCTATTTACTTCCGTAGGGGGGTACTTCTTTTTTCTGCCCTATGTAACTCTGCTCGTGCCGAAAATTGATGTGTCCTCCCCCGTCTTCATCAGATGTGATTTGCCCCGTGATGTGTGGTGTGTTTCACTACCATCTGGCATAACTCCACAACTCTAGAAGGAGTTATTGAGAGCTACACATATGGGCGTGTTGCTGACAGTGAGGAGAATCAAAACCCGGTACGTCATCCCCTTTCCACACGACCCATCAGCACCCTTCATTGCGCCTTCTTATCTGTACATCATGCACCTTCTTATCCATTCATTGCTTGCCTTCTCATCCTGATGATTTTTTAGTAACCAGGAATCCGTAAGGTCTCAGTACAGCCCAACACGCTACATACTACCTTTCACTATTCACTTACGGTCAGATGTGCATAGTGACACTACACAATCCCATGGCGTGAGATGAAGGATCATAAGAAAACGATCAATCAAAAAGGTAATGATTCCATAATGGAGTTGCGCTGGGGGTGGTCAAACTTTTTCACATGATGTGTTCGATTGCTGAATTTAGCGGGAAATTGGGGATGACGTGCGTTAAGTAATACTACGCGGCTAAATCGTCGAAACAGTGAGATAACACATTTCTGCAAAGATAATGATCATGATCATGGAAAAAAGGTTGACAACCCCTAATATATACTTCTTGCTTTCTGGCCTACCTGGTTCGCAATACCTAGTTGGTCTACATGATGCCTGATACCTCTGTGATAAAGACTGAGAGATTGTGCAGCAACAAACATGAAAAATAACTAGACCTGAGCTTGAGGCACCATAATGATACGTTTTAGATATTTTAAGCTTTGTATATACCTTGCTTTCTAATCTTCTCATGGCACGGCTGCCAAGCTAGCTGCCCACTCCTGCTTTTGTGGTGTGTCTTCCTTCTGCCCTGCTCCAACTGAGTCACAGTCAATAAATAAGGCCCCAGATCACTCCAAATACCATCCCAGAGCCTCATCACAGTTTCCCCGTTCCAATAATTTGCAACGCTATTTGGTTTCCAACAATTCTGCGCCTCAGCATAATCTTTCACCGTACTCATGAGTCTCAACATCCTTGATAAATTACATCCTTCTCTGTCAAAGTGAACCACCAAGTCAGCTCTCGACAATCTTAATGGTGGAAGGCTCTCTGCAGCATAGCCCATCAGGTAGAGAGTGATCAGCTTCAACCATTTGGCAAATACACAGAAGCACAGAGCACAAAAGTTCAATGGATGTGTGGAATCATTCTCTGGCCTGATGGCTAGTTGAAGGTGGCTACACCACCACAAATCACGTAGGTGTTGGTACCTTTCACATAGCTACGGATACTCTTAAGTAGATGCCTAGGTATTTTGTTGTATGGCAAAAAGGGGGGCATTTACTAGGAATGCCGCCCACCTTGCCAACCATGGCGTGTACTATCTTGTTTGTCATTGATTGCCCAAAATTGGTAATTGAACAAGACGGTAGTGTAGGGCCATGATCTGCCATAGGTGGGAGAAAAGTAATGGGATGGAATAAAATGTGTGTGGGTTAGTAGCATGGAACCAGTTGTGTAGGTGCCATGGTGTAATCAGCGTGAAGCATGCAAGAGGCTAGGTCATGAGTGATTGATTCTGGGGTGAGGTGAAGTATCTGAACATTTCATCAGATCGCCAACGACCAAGGAGTTGGATGCTGTTTGTGTCAATGCCAGAGACAAGGAGTGCCATAGCACCCGCAGCGAGTAGGGATCTTGCAGGGACTTCATGTGGGAGGAAGCCAAGGTCGTGACCAAGAAATTTGACTGCGTCACAGACTGTTTTGGTGATAATTGATGGGATGACATGTTGAACACCCTTAGGGGTGAAGACATGGGCTTAAGGTGTGTGAGGAGGCACATTGTGCTGACGAAGGTGTAGTACTGGACGAATATTTGCAACTGGACAAAGGAAGGGATTGCCACTGCGGTTGAGGCGGATTACTTCATTTGTAATGCCATTCTTTTGAGTATTAAAAGTCAAAGACCCACCACGTGCTTCTTTGAGTAGTGCAATGGAGCATGTGAGTAAATCTAAATGTTGATGACCCAGCAGAAGTTGAACATCTCCAACAGTGAACGTGTAGTGTCCGATGGAAAGTCAGTGTATTCTTCAGGACAAAGGAGATAGAACAATGCAATAATGATCATATCTGTTGTAGCACGGAGAGTATGAGCATTTTCTGGGAGGGATTGAGCAATGAAAGCCATTCGTCTGATGACCTGAATGGGAGTTTGTTTGACACAATTTGCCGGAGGGTCCTCTTTCTTCCATGCTGCAATCATACGTGCAATGCGACTAGGAAACAAATTTCTTTACTTTACTTGAGTAAGACTGCATTTTACCTTCCTTACCCCAAAATTTTCATCCTGACGTAACTTTTTGGTGGAATAAAGAGAAAACAGTCAGGAGAAGTCATGACTCCAGTGTCACCCGGGTTTGAAGTTGCAGTTGGGGCTCCACGTCACTACTTGTCTTCAACTCACGCATGTACACGTGCGTGAGCGTTTTTGGTAGTCTTCAATTTGCGCATGCTTACCGCTCATACTAAAAACAGAAGTGAAGCGCCACGCTCATGCACACCACAGCAATGGTACCATATTGTACCCCCGCAACTCACGCTAACAAAAACCAAATCGATCGCGCTACCAAAAACACTAACAAAAACAATATTTTGCGTCAGATTCAAAGTGTGTGCAACACCATGCTGTCCTCCAAAGATTCCAATTCACCACTCACCACATAGACAAGAGAACACACTGCTGTGGCTGTTGCCACTGTTGCTCCACCTTTGGCCAACTCTGCAGCATCAGCCACTGAGAAGCTCCCACCTCTCTCCGAAATTCTCCATGACACTGAACATTTTCAACAGTTTGTTGATGATGGTGGGAGTGGGAAGCCCCGGGTTAGATGCACATGGTGCAATCACATTATGCCTGTCCATGCTACAAAAGTTTTGTGCCATGCTGCTTGTGTCACAAAGCAGGTTGTAAAGATCTGCTCTGGCCTAATTCTGAAAGAGCACAGAGACAGATACACCAGTTTGTATGAGATGAAGTTGGGACGGAAGAATAGGAAGTTGGGTGAGAGTTGGTTGCACTGCTTTTGCCATCCATTCATCACATGCACTCGCTGTAAATCTTTATGCTGTTGATACCTGGTGCAGATGCCAAATATGCCCTGGAAGAGAAGATATCTCATACCCAAGCTCATGTGAGTGCTGCTGTCTCATCCAGTCGTGCTCCTAGGCCGGCTTCATGTCCAACAGTCACTGCCATTGATCTGCCAACACCCACCCTGTCTCCTCTGATACCATGGAATGCAGATCCAGAGGTGGAAGCGGCTCTTGTTTCATCCCAGAAGAGGGGAGGTCATGCGATTGATGTCTCCAAATCCCCGACTTATGATATTGTCTCTCACTTTGCCCCAATCCCTAAACCTGCAAAGAAGTTGAAGACACAGTCTAAGTTGTGGCAGGCACCTGTTGATCCTGCTGTCAAAGCTGAAATCAACGTCGCCATTGCTAATTTCATTCACAGTAGGCAATATGACTTCAAGACTGCAGAAGATCCAAAATTCAAGAGAATTCTACAACTAGCAAGGAGACTCCCTCCAACATACCAGCCTCCATCTGCATACCAAGTTGGGGGATAGCTGTTGACAAAGTTGTATGATGTTAATTGGGAACAAGAGACAAATACCCTACTGTTGGAGTCGCAGATTTATGGAATATCTCTGTATGGTGATGGTGCCACAATCGCGGCAACCCCGATGATCAATGCTTTGGGGTCTGTGGTTCGCAGCTCTTTTGCAATGTTGGATGTCTTTGATCGCACAGAACATATGGCGGCAGGTGGTGTGAAAGATACCGTTTATATTGCTGGGCTGTTTCTACCCATGATTGCAAAGCTAGAGAATATGACTGATCGTTTTGTGAGTTTGTGGTTGTGGTTTTATTTGTATTCACCCAATATTATTAATCATGTTTATTCTGTTCAACATCGCAGAGAAATAAATATGATGGAGTAGTTGATGTGGTTTTTTTATGGCGCTAGCAATGTACAAAAGGCAGGTGCTATAATTGAGCAGAGGTACCCTAGGATTTCATCCTTGTGTGCAGCAGAGCATACTACCTCACTGTTTTTTGACAATCTCTTTAAAACAATTCGGATCTACTCAAGCCTCAGCAACTTCTGTAAGAAGCTCAGGAATGTTTTTGGAAGTGTCATACATGACCCTGCTTCCACATTCAAAAGCCACTCAAAGAAACACAACAGGGGAATACACATTGGTTTTATAATACCATCTGATTGCCGGTGAGAAACTATACTTTTATTTGATTAAAATATTTTCATGTGTGCAGCATTTAACCAATTGAGATTTTGTACAAGCCAGGATGGCAGGTCAATTGATTGCCATGCTAAGATTGCTTCATCTCAAAGAAGCTCTGCAAGCAACTGTCACCTCTCCTGAATTTATAGCGCTTGGGGCCTTTCTTGATGTTGCACGAGTCGTTATGACTGACGAGTTCTGGGCCTTGCAATTTCTCATGTACCGTGCAACTTGCCCACAAATGAGGATTCTACGCTTGGCTGACCAGAAGGTTTCAGCCACGGACAAGCTGGCATACTTCATTTATCAAGCTGACAGACTTACACCTAAGTTCCTCATTGAAGCAGAACAGCATATTCTACTGCTGAGTGAAGGCATTATGGAGATTATTGACTGTACGGATGATATTGCTAGTGAGGAATTTGACGAGAGAGATGATTAACTGGAGGGATTGAATGATGATGATATTCTTGGGGGTATTGGATGATACTGAGGAGTCTTTGGAGGAGGAGGATGACAATGAGGAAGAGGTGAGTTGTTATAGATGATATGCTCCATCACACTGCTGGCTACTTCCCATGGATCTCAAATATTTTATTACTCCCCTCCTATATTTACTCTTAGCATGATTATTCATCCTTAGCTAGTAAGGTAATGATACTTTGGAAGAAACGTGCTGACTCAATGCTTCATAACTTTGCACTAGCAGGATATCTATTATCTCCTAATCCTACTATCATGGCACATGCTCTAGCCCACCAAACGAAGAAGCATGATGATGCTGTTTCAGTTCTGATCTCCAAGTTGATGCTACCTGCAAATCTTGTAGGCCCCGAACGAGCTACGAGGAGGGCAGAAATGAGACACCAATTTTGGATTGAGTACCGAAATTTTACTCTAAAATTGGGTGTGTTTGCTGATCCTGACATATGGATCATTACTGGAAATCCCATTACTGCGGCGTATGAATGATGGAGTACTTACGGTATCACTAGGACTCGAGTTCTGGGTAAGATTGCTTGCAGTGTACTCTCCACCAACCTTGGTATTGGAAGCTCTTAGCATCATTGGAAGATTCTCAAGGCTTCCAAATCAGGACAGCGTGCCCGCACTGCCACAGAGAAGTGCAAGAAGAGTGCATTGATATATGGAGCTGCAATGCAACAGTGCTTAAGGCATAGGGAGAAAGAGCTTAAAAGTGCAGCGAAACTATGGAATGATGACAATTTCTTCTCTCTCAAACTTGATGTCCACTGCAAGAAGATTATTGAAACTGCCAATGCATTTCCTCCAAAAGCACTGAGAATTTTCAGGGCTTGGGAGAAAAGGTGGGAGAAAGTGCCTATGGGACCAAATGGGAATGACCAGAAGCTACACTGGTGAGGAAGTATGGTGGTGGGATCAAGTGGCTAGATCCAGACAATAGATATTGTTTGTGTGAGGGTCAGCCTAAAAAGATGTTCTCCAGCAAGAAGAGGGGCAACAACAAGAATTAATTTTTGCGACGTACGAGGGCTATGATCTGACAAAAAATCCTGATGAGCAATTGGACAAGTATGATGCTTGGGAGAAGAGTCAATATGAATTTTATGATGAGGTAATTAAATATTATGAGAAAAGCAATGAGGTCATGTGCTACAAGAAGGGTACAGAATGTGACAGTGAAAGTGATGAAGAACAGTGGGATGACGATTAGGAGGATTAGGATTACTTGTCTAAATACACACTAATTTTAAAATTTGTGGTAGAGTACTACCTATTATCATTATATCGCCTCATCATAACTTATAGTTACTTTACTTTACTTTACTTCTGCCCCATTACTCTAAGTTCTCAAATATCAGGAAAGTCACTAACTTTACTTTTGCTTTACTTAAGTGAAGTAGGTCATTACCCGTCATCACCTGTAAAATGGAACTTTACTTGACTAGGGGTCGAAAGTCATGGCTTAGGGGCAAAAGTAATTTGTTTCCTAGCAATACGAAAGTCTGTTTTTCCAGCGGTGTTGAGGCAGGGATCCTCGGACCCCATTGCAAGGAACACCTGTGCAACTGACCGTAAGTAATCTTCAACTGATCGAGCCCGGATGGGATCTTGGTTGAGTGCAAGTTCTCCTTCACGAATTTGATGTCTGAAGACTTGTAAGAAAGGTACTATGTCTGTGAAGGTTTCAAGAAAGGGGTTGACACCCAGCTCACTTGTGAAACAGAACCACTGTTGATAGTGTTTAATGGCAGAGCTGGCGTGACCAGAAGAGACTCCCTTGGAGACTGTTTTCTGAGCAATGCCGAGATGATTGCGGAAACGAGTGCTGATGGAGGAGTCCAAACTTGACAGCCAACATTCTGAGGGAGCAGCAGTGACAATTGTGAGATTAACTGAGGCATTGGCAAGTCAAACAAATGAGACAGAGCATCAGACAATGGGTTGGATTTTCGGGGAAGGTAATCAAAGCCTGGAACATAACAGTGGAAGCTTTGGTGAATACCAAATATTCGAAGGAGATATGCCGTTGCAGAGTCTATTGTGGCGCTGCCTTTGCACTCCCAGGATGTGGTGTTGAGATTGCCACCCTTGCTTACAATGGTGTGTTCACCGGTGTCAAAATTTTGGGCTAAACAGTCAGCATTAAGCAGGCCACCAGCCAGTTCCAGGTCTGAGTTTGTGATGGTAGCAGTGGGGTTGTCGCTGGAAACAAGTTTGTCACGGATGACTTGGGGCCATTTAAGTTGCCAAACTACAGGAGTGTCAGCTTGCCACCCAACACGAGGGATAAGGGAAATACCAGGGAAGCAAGCACCACTTGCACCCTCACCAGAGGCATCATGATGACCTTTGGCATCAGGGAGGACGGGTACTAATTCGTCAATGCGTGTTGGACGAGACTCAATGTTATCAGTAAGCCAGCAAAAATCATCAAGGGCTTCATGAACAACTTTCTTAGTGTTGAAGAGCATGAGTGATGGTAAAAGTTATATCGTTAATTTATGGTTCTATAAATTGACGATGTGACGTAACTCAACAATCAACATGATGTGTTGAGAACTCATGCAAGAATGAGTGGCTCCATGGGGTGAGAACATTCTGGGATGTGTCCAAGATGGACACGTTGAGAAGCAGTGTGAAACGCTGTGTATTAACACACCCTTGCAGAACGGGGGACGCATTGGAGTGTGAAGACGGAGTGACTAGGAAAGGCTGTCAGTTACCCAGCGTGAGAGGGCCTCATGAATTTGTGGTAGATGTCCGGCTGTGCTTTTGTTGGATAATCTGCGTAGTTGGTTGGGCCGGGACCCCAGAAGTAGCGGAATTGGCCTTGGGATTCGCGGCAGCGTAGCCACCATAGGCGCATGTCCATGGACTTTGTCTTACGTGTGATGATGGTTTTGTTCGCAATGCCAACGACTGTTGTGTTGTCGGTTTGGATGGGCGATTTTGGTTGAGGCGCTGAGGGCATGGATGAGTTTGTTGTCCACTGCACGTGCATAGTAGAGGAGGGCACTGACAATGCCCTGGACTCATTTGACGCCCGCTTTGTTGAGAGCTGGAGTGGAATCAGGCTCGGCAGTGTACTGTACCGTGGCGCCAAACGAGATAGTTGCGGCCTTGTAGGGCAATAAGACTGGTTTTCTGGGGCGCGGGTGATTGTATTTGGTGAGGACGTTGGCTATGTAGTCCTGCATGGTGAGACGGCAGGTACGTGTGGTGTAGTTCCATTTGAGGTTGATGCCGGAGTAAAGAGAGCTTGCCAGTTTTCCATGACGTCGTAGTGTGCCTTGATGGTGTCACAAAGATGAATGGCGTGTTGTTTGCCTACGTATTTGGCAACAAAGTCGTCGACAATGAGAGTAAACATGATGGGCCGCCACTTGTGGCACCATAGTCCAGGTGTGCATTCCCCTTGGTAGTAGCCTTTTTTGGCTAGACGCTCAGCGAGGAGTTTCTGGGCCAGGATGCCTGATTGAGGTAGGCCATTGATGCCTTTGTGAATTTCAAAGTAGACCCAGTTGTTGTGGACATGTTGCAGGAGGTTGTACTCGGTGATGCATTCTTGCGGGATGTCGGAGAGTTTGATTTTGATGTACTCCGGTCTGTTGAGGGGGGTGCAGAGATAGAAGTTGGCTATGTCGAAGGTGCAAAAACGCGGACCCTGTCTGGAGAGAACACTGTTGATCATGAGTTTGACCAGTTTGAGTGGTGTCGTTTTGGTGCTGACATCACCGGGGTAACAGATGCGGTTGCCGGCGATGGTGATGCGTGTGTGATCTGGGTCAGTTTTCTCTGGACGGACTTTGCATACGACATTGCTGTAACAGATTTCTGTGAGACGATCAGTAGGAATGTCGGCAAAGTCAATAACGTGGAAGGTGTTGGTGCCATCAACTGGAGGTGTGTCGGGATTGGAGCTTTTGAAGCCTTGGCAGAGATGGCCAAGTTCTTTGGCGTAGGAGGAGCTCCAGATCTCTTGGTACTTTGGATGTTTGACAAGTTGGCGGTATTCAAGGGATTGTCCAGTGTCGTGTTCCAGAACGGCTGCAGCAATGAGGGCATTGGTGGCTGCGGTGTAGCATGTGGCCTGAGCAACATTAGCAAGCATGGCAATGGCTTCACCAAGACCTGGGCATTGGGGATGGTGAGGGCTGGCGGTTGTGGTGCCCCGGTGGGAGAAGGTAGGGTGGGGGAAGGTGTGGTGTTGCACACTGGGTGGGGCGACATTGGGTTATGCACCCTTGGAACAGTGACGGGGACCGCCCTTGGAGCTGGTGCATGGGGTAAGGGAGGCGCCTCCTGTGGAGAGGGAACAAGGGTATGCAGGGGTTGGGGTGATGACTCCGGAACAGGCGAGGAAGGAGGGAGTAGAGTGAGAGGTGCTGGGTCGAGCTTCCATTTGCTGAAAATTTCGAGGAGCTTGTCAATGGCAATTAGTTGGGCATTGATGGAGTCGTCAGTGGCCTCATTGATGGCCGTTGATAGAAAATTGATAGCGTGGAGGAGTCGGTCTTCAAAGGATACTGCGGGAGGTGAGAGGTAGTTGTGACGGAATTCGACGGTGTCGGAAATGACGATGGCTTTGGTGTTGGCGTCAACGACCTGGCAGCGATAGTGAGAGAGGGCTGGCCCGATGTTGAAGCCATCGCGCCCGCGGAATGCCCAAGAGGAGCGTTTGTTGGGTTTGTTGTGCATGATGACAGGGCATCTGCAAGGTCCAAGAGGAGTGGCGTCAAAGTTGAAGGGCATATTGTTAAAGTATTCCCACTCCGATAGGGAGGGGGCGACGCTGGATTGTCGGAGAAGATTGAGGGTGAGTTCCGTTTGAGGGAGAAGTTTATCCACTGCAAACGAAAAACACCGGTAACCTCCCCGTACACTCGAGTGTACCGGGAGGTTACCAGAGCCCCCGGAATGGTATCTTCCGGTAACCTCCCGGTACACTTCTGTAACCTCCCGGTGAACTAGTGTACGGGAGGGTTACCGAGTCTACCGGGAGGTTACCGGAAATTTGAGACCAAGAGGAGCTTTTCGATTTTTCTACGCACGATAGGAATTGGTACACTCACTGCAAACGAAAAGCATTGGTAACCTCCCCGTACACTCGAGTGTACTGGGAGGTTACCGGAGCCCCGGAATGGTATCTTCCGGTAACCTCCCGGTACACTTCTGTAACCACTCCAGTAAACTAGTGCATGGGGAGGGTTACCGGAGTCTACCGTGAGGTTACCGGAAATTTGAGACCAAGAGGAGCTTTTCGATTTTTTTACGTACGATTGGAATTGGTATGTTTTTACAGGAAAACAGACTTCTCAGTAAGTCTTAGAATCCATATCAATCTAATTAGTGGCTATAACTGCATTACTTAGTAGCTAAAAATTGTTTACCGTTGGCATACCAGAAGTGTAATGGAGGGTAACGGGAAGTGTTCGGGGAAGGACTACTGGAGAGCACCGGAGGGTTACCGGAGCATACGGGAGCCTACCGAACGTTACAGGAGGGTAACAGGGAGGGCTACCTACTGTTGGACTACAATAATAGAGTATGTGTAATTTATCTCCACTAATATAATTAAACATACTACATTAACATATTTTAGGGGCCCACCCAACTCATCCTGGACCAAAAGGACACAGGTGCCAAAATTTCAGCCCCAAGCTGCTCCAAGATGAAAAACGACACTGTGGACAATATTATCACCGAGGTAGAAGAAAATTAATTATTTAATTGAAACTAAGCTGAAATGAAAACAACTGTAATATAGTTTTACTTCAATAACTCACCATAAAAATTTACATGCCTATGCAAACCATCATTGGCAACTTGCGGTGCAAGGCGAATGCCAAACTCAGTCTGTGGACTGAGTTTCGTATTCCGTGCCTGGCCTGAAATAAAATAATTGAAAATTAGATGTAGTCAAGACATGTGTAGAAAATAATTGTATTCTATTCAACTCACCTCTGAAAATATACCCGCCGCTGCCAAATATTGTTGGCAACACGCGGTGCACAGCGAAATCCAAAACTCAGTCTGTGGACTGAGTTTTGGGGATTTCAGAACTGGGCCTGTAACTATTTAATTGAAAAAAATTAACATGTGTTGAGTATAATAGGGTCAAAAATGATGAGTTAATCAAAACTCACCCCCAAAATATACCCGCCGCTGCCAATTGTTGTTGGCAACACGGGCGGTGCAAGCATAGAATGCCTAACTCAGTCTGTGGACTGAGTTTCGCATTCGCCAGTACACCTGTAACTAATTAATGGAAAAAAATGGTCGTGTGGTGAGTATTATAGTGCAAAATGGTGAGTTCATCAAAACTCACCCCAAAATATACCGCCGCTGCCAAATTGTTGTTGGCATACCACGGCGGTCCAAGGAGACATGCCTAACTCAGTCTGTGGACTGAGTTTCGCGATTTGGCGCAGGCCTGCAACTAATTAATTGGAAAAATGGCCATGTGGTGAGTATAATATTGTAGAACAAGATGAAATCGTGATTACTCACCCCCAAAATATACCCGCTGCCAATTGTTGTTGGCAACACGTGGTGCAAGGCGGAGGGATAACTCAGTCTGTGGACTGAGTTTCGGCTTTTCCATGGTGGGCCGTGGGAGGTATCAGTGATGTAATTGAAAAAATACACATGTGTGATGTGAAAGCAGTGAGAGGCAGCACTGCTACAGTTGTGTCTGGGTCAAGCACCATTGTTGTAGTATGGTACCATACGTTGATATTCTAAACTGTTTATCATACGAATATGCCACACAAGAATTAGGTGATGTGATACAAAGGAATAAGTAACAAACCCGTGAGACACTACGCCAATTTTCAGCCCCACTTATTATTCTTATGTTGTGTTCTTATTTTTCGGCTAAGTCACTTCTGGTAGTACCATATTTTGAAAATATGAATAGGCCCAAAACACACACTCACCAAATGAAATCATAGATCAAGCCTAGAATTGAAACCAAAACTAGACCCAACAGGTGATCTTGCTTTTTACAACTCTCGTGATTCACTAAATGTGAGTCATGAAACAAACAACCACTCGAAGATTTTTTGCTTCAAAGCTTAGCGTGATAAACTAAAAATGCGGCTTAAGTAATGTATAAAAACCGGTAACCCACCCATACACTCTTGAAATTCCGTAACCTCGCAGCATTACACTCTGACGTTTTGCGAGTGTACGGGGAGGTTACCGGTGTTTTTCGTTTGCAGTGTGAATTCGATTGTAGTATTCTAGAAGACAGGAATGAATTGTATTGAAAAACATATTCAATGGCACCGCCGACTGGCCAGTATGGTGCACGATAAACAATACCATGGCCATGAGCAAGAATCATTGTCTGAATGCGGGATTTTTGTGTGCGCGTAAGATTGTCCATCGTGAAGACAAACTGACGTCCTGGGCAGTTCTGATCCAAATCATCCAAAATCATTTCAATGAAATCTGAAAACCTATCAATAGTTGTACCACACCCTTGCCAGCAGTCATACCAAC
>JABMIG010000401.1:59544-102891 GCA_013187285.1 Cyclotella cryptica
GGGGACCTCTGAAGTTAATATTCCTTCTGGTGTTCTGGAGCGTTGTTGCATGTTTTACATGTTATTCTTTTTTCCATATGAGTTCAATACCCTTTTGGCTCTGTAGTCATGGTTTGCGCTCTAAATGTTGATGGTTAGAGGGTACCGTGAAGTGAGAAGCCACAGCATTGCACCTCACAGCCTCTCGTTACTAACCTTTGCTGGGCAGCCAGGCAGGTGGAAAAGTGAACCGATGGTGGAGGAATTATTAACCTCGATGCAAAAGGAGCATTGTCGAAGGTATCAGGAAACCCTTTCTCAGCAGGGGGTTACAAATATTACACTTTTGCTGCTTACCTTGTGACGGGCCGCTAAGGAAAATGGACAAATGAACCACTGCGGGGGAACCGATGGGTAAAAGAGGCAAGAAGGAGTATTCAAGATATCACGGGAAACAGCCTAGGAGCAGAGGGTTACGCACATCAATGCATTCTGATGCTTACCTGCCGCAGTGATTTTTTATATCCCTTTGAATAGCACGGAAATGAGCACGAAATTACCGGGGAAAATGAGTGATTCACAAAGGCGTTTTCATGGTATTTTGAAAAACAGCCTCGAAGCCGGAACCGACAGGGAGAGGATTCTGCGCATTGAGGCCTTAAGTTACATACCTGGCCGGCGCTGATTATTATCTCGCGGTGGCAAAACTGCTCATCCATTCAGAATAAAAGAGGCAAAAAATGCGTAGTCAAGATATCAAGGGAAACATCCTAAAATCCCGAGAGTGGGCAGAGGGTTACGCACATCGCGCATCATTCTCATGCTTACACCTGCATTTTTGTTATCCCCTTTGAATAGCAAGGAAATGAGCAGGAAAACCGGGGGATGAATAATGCAAGAGGCAAAAGGGAGGGTAGTCAAGGTATTGAAAGATGGCTTCAAAGCCGACCCAGGGAGAAGATAATGCACATTGAGGCTTTCCATTACTTACCTGGCGCCCAGCATCTGTTTCTTAACTGACCTTGCCAAACTGCTCGTCAATTCAGAACCACAGCTAGGTTGCCAGGCAAACAACATTGTTTGGGGTGTTCTCTTTTCAATTGTTAGACCGTTGCCATTGCCCAATTGATGCAATCCATTTTATTTGGTTGGGTTGGGAAAAATGAAGATCCAGTTTAAGCTTGGGTAAATGGACTTTGCTTGGGGGCCCCAATTGTGTTAACGGAAGCAAAACAAGACTCTCTAATACTCTATAGTGACCTAGGTTCTTTCTTTTTTGGGTCAGACATGCATTTAATAAGCCCAAAAAACATTTATTCAAATAAAAGTGTTGTGAGTGTTTCTTCTATTACAGAAAATGCTTGTGTATATACTTTGGAATCAATAAATATACCATTCGTTGGAAATAGAGAGTTCTCATCTTATAGTTGTAGTTATAAGTCAACTATAGGCACCTGTAGGGAGAGTTATAGTTGAGCTCTTACAACTATAACCACAACTATATTTTCAGTAGCAGTGCAAAGAGGTACAGCTTGGTACAATAGAAGCACAACATCAAACCAAGCCGCCAACATAGCTTAAGTAATATCAAACATTAAGGCAATATACCATACCCTAATGTTGATTGTTGCATCCAACTGACAATGTCTGAGTGGTCATGGCCAGAGATTGCGCCGGTAAGGAGTGCAACGTCCAACCAAGCAACAAAGACAAAGTTGCATTGCAGGGCTCAAGTAATCCTGCAAAGCAAACACAGACACTGCTCCGCTCGCTATCAAAAATAACGTCCATCCAAGACACCCAAGACAAAATGTCAAATGTCACCCTCAGCTACCTTGCTCCCCCCACCTCATGCTGTGTTGTTTCTAGGAAAAAACTGTCCCCCCTGTAAGTCTTACTGACAATGTCTGAGTGGTCATGGCCAGAGATTGCGTCGGTTAGGAGCAAGACGTCCAACCGAGCAACAAAGACAAAGTTGCGTGGCAGGGTTCAAGTAATCCTGCAAAACAAACACAGACACTGCTCCGCTCGCTATCAAAAATAACGTCCATCCAAGACACCCAAGACAAAATGTCAAATGTCACCCTCAGCTACCTTGCTTCCCTCAGCTCGTATTGTGTTGCTTCTAGGAGAAAACTGTCCCCCCTGTACGTCTGACTGACAATGTCTGAGTGGTCAGGGCTAGAGACCGCATCGGTAAGGAGCGTGACATCCAACCAAGCGACAAAGACAAAGTTGCGTGGCAGGGTTCAAGTAATCCTGCAAAACAAACAATCATTTTGCTCTGCTCGCTATCAAAAATAAGGTCCATCCAAGACACCCAAGACAAAATGTCAAATGTCACCCTCAGCTACCTTGCTCCTCCCACCTCGTGTTGTGCTGTTTTGAGGAGAAAACTATCCCCCCCTGAACGTCTTACTGACAATGTCTGAGTGGTCATGGCCAGAGATCACGTCGGTTTGGAGCTCGACGTCCAACCAAGCGACAAAGACAAAGTTGCATGGCAGGGTTCAAGTAATCCTGCAAAACAAACACAGACACTGCTCCGCTTGCTTTCAAAAATAACATCCATCCAAGACACCCAAGATGAAATGTCACCCTCAGCTACCTTGCTCCCCCAGGCTTGTGTTGTGTTGCTTCTAGGAGAAAACTGTCCCCCCTGTACGTCTTACTGACAATGCCTGAGTGGTCAGGGCCAGAGATTGCGTCGGTAAGGAGCGCGTTGTCCAACCAATCAACAAAGACAAAGTTGCGTGGCAGGGTTCAAGTAATCCTGCAAAACAAACACAGATTTTGCTCCACTTGCAAAATGACAGCACATCTCTCCAACAGAAAAAGTCAAACTGTCACCCTCAGTTATGGGTGAAAGCAAACATCTTACTACCAAACACACCCAAATACCATACCTTAGAAACATACAAGGGCAAAAAGTTTACCCTGGAGGCAACTGCAAAAATCACCTCAGAGGCAACAACAATCAGCTTACCTTGGAGGCAACAGCAAAATGCTTACCTCCAAGGCAAGTGTAAATGGTTACCACCAGCAATGGAAAGCAATCAAGCTTACCTTGAAGGCAACAACAGAAAGCTTATGTCAAAGGTAACAGCAAACGCTTACCGTCAGATGCCAGAACAAAGAGCTTACCTAGACAAGCAAGAACAAAAAGCATACCAAAGTGGTACAAGAAAAAAATTCCCTCAGTGGTGATTTAGTGAAAAGCTTACCTTGGACGGAATAGTGAACCTCTTGCTTTGGAGACAAGAGCAAAAATTATACATCAAAGCATGAGGAAAAAGGTTACTTAGGAGATAAGTGTGAAAATTTTACCTTAGACACAAAGAGCAAATGCTTACCTAGGAGAAAGGGCAAAAAGCTTCTTTCAGAGGCAAAGGAGCAAATCATACCGCGGAGGCCAGAGCAAAAAGCATACCTCAGATGCAAGAGCAAAAAGCATAAGCCAGATGCCAGAGCCAAAAGCTTACACCAGATGCCAGAGTGGAAGCCCTCTGAGAAAGAGCAAAACACTTACCTCAGACAAAAGAGTAAGATGCAAGAGCGATTCACCTTGAAAGCAAGAACAAAAAGAAAATGCAATCAAAAGCCTCATTCAAAAACAAAATAACTCATGGTAATACAAGCCTTCAAAAAACTTGCAGTAGAAACTGGGTGTGGAGCCCGTAAAAACTCACAGTAGAGCCTGCAAAGAACTGACAGCAGAGCTTTCCAAAAACTGAAAAGGGCAGCATTAAAAAGTCACAGTCGAGCCTGCAAAAACTTGCAGCAGAGCCTAACCAAAAATCTTGCAACAGAGCCTGCAAAGAACTGGCAGTAATACCTGCAGCAAAATAGGAGCAGAGCCGGCAAAGAAATCACAGTGGAGCCTGCAAAGAACTCGCAACGGAGCCTGCAAAAACTAGCGACGGAGCCTGCGAAAACTAGCGACGGAGCCTGAAAAATACTTCTAACAGAGCCTGGACAAAAACTCTCTGCAGAAAATTAGCATTGGGACTAACAGCAAACTCCCAGCGTGCCTGTGAAAAACTGGCTTGCAGCGGAGCCTGTGAAAAACTAGGAGTCAGTGGAGCCTGAGAAAAACTCACAACGGACAGTATCAAAACCTCACACTGGAGCATATTGAAAACTCACAGCAGAGCATATCGAAAACTCACCGGAGCATGTGAAAAACTCGCAGCAGAGCCAGGGAAAACTTGTCGCAGAGACTGTTAAAAACTCACAGCGGAGACTATTAAAACCTGGCTGGCAGGGGAGACTGTTAAAAACTCGCAGGGGAGACTGTTAAAAACTCACAGCGGAGACTGCAAAAAAATCGCATCAGAGACTGTTAAAAACTTGCATCGGAGACTGTTAAACACTCGCAGCGGACACTGTTAAAAACAACTCGCAGCGGACACTGTTAAAAACAGTTAAAAACTCAAAGTGCAGACTGTTAAAAACAACTCACAGCGGAGACTGCAAAATACTCACAGTGGAGCCTGCAAAATACTCGCAGCGGAGCCTGCAAAAATTCACACAGCGGAGCCTGTAAAATACTCACAGCGGATCCTGCAAAATATCACACAGCGGAGCCGTAAAATACTCAGCGGACTTCAAAACAACCCGACCACATTATTTGTCTCCTGTGCAAGCTTCATTCCTCCTGTCAGCAAACCCTTCTCCCCTCATGAGCAACATAATATCCATGTTGCAAGTGAAATGGTCCCCGTTGCAGACAAAAAATAATATGGGTGAAATTTCATGTGTTTGGTGTCACAGACTGCCTCAAGAATTTTCCCGCCCAATTGACAACAAATGACGTACACAAGACTCTAGAGGGTACTTTTTCAGGGTCAAGTTCTTTCTCCATTTTGCCAGTTATATAAAATAAATAAGCCCCACAAGCATTTATTATAATAAAAGTATTGTGAGCATTTCTTCAATGACAGAAAATGCTTGGATATATACTTCGGAATCAATAAATATACCATTTGTTGGAGAGAGAGGTTTCTCAGCTTATAGTTGTAGTTATAGTTGAGGGACCTATAGTTGTGATTTCTATCCTATAAGTCAACTATAGGCACCTGTAGGGAGAGTTATAGTTGAGCTCTTGCAACTATAACCACAACTATATTTTCGGTAGCAGTGATACAATGAATGATATTATCATATTATATAAAGGAAAATGGAGTACGGCAGTCATGTGCACTCCAAAAAAATCAACAGTGGCACATTCTTAGTTGGAAATGTCAGCGATACGTCGGCCGACATGTCTTCCGGTCACTCCTTGTCGTCTTATTTTGGACAACAGTGACATGTAGCCGACATTGTGACTGGGAGTCAATCTTAGTCACGTGTTGGCATATTTCATGACATGACATTTGCGAACCTAGTGCAAAGCTAGCATGTCGGGACAGATGTCTTCCAATGTTGTCTTGGGCAAGTCAGACATTGCTCATGTTGCCGACATGTCTCATGACATGTTGCTGACGTGTCGGCATGTTGGCAGCTAACATGTCATATGGGGGGTCCAGCCAACATGACACGACGCCGACATTTCAAACTAAGGGCAAATTCCCCTTTCCCTTCAACTTCCCCTCCTTTTTGATCAACAATGTTGACAAACATAACTTCTAGCATCAACACTGGACAAACTGTACCCGTCCATGAAGAAGAACATAGTGTCAGCAAGGATGTGACAGATGTTAAAGGTGTGATTGCCTTAACCACTGTGCCCGCAACAGAGGATAATGCCTCCACGATTGATGAATTCTGTGCTGCCAAGGATGTGACACAGGACACAAAAGAGGGCTCGAGTCTGACAAGTTAACAGACAAAACCAAGGGGAAGAATGACATCAGACAGAGCAGCTGTTCCAGTGAGTTAACCAATGATTGTCCTTTGATATTGATTTTCTTTTGCTGTGATTTACCTTCCCTTTGCCATTTGCAATGTAATAGGAAAGGAATCAAGTTATTCAAGAATTATGCATTGTGTCTGAAATCTGATTCCAATGCAATGGCAAGCAGTGATGCATCTTTCATTCATTCAATTTGGCAGAACACTGTAGAATCTGAAATACAAAACAGAATCATGGAATTGCAGCTACGACAATGGGGGAAGTTTACTTGCTTTCACAAACGTGCAAACAATGAGACGAAATACTCAACCATGATCCCGACACTGCAGACCCCATATGGCACAGAATTGCAAAGAAATATTACGGGGTTGACAGACGACACCTCCGGTGCTTAGAAATTATGGATTCTGGCTTGCAGATGTCATGACAACACAGAATGGAGATGACTGCTCTTCCTTGATAGGAGTCCAACCCTTAAGATTTTTTCTGGAGAAATGGGGCCATACCATAAATTGCTTGCATGTGGATTAAGCTCAGATTGTGTTGTTCCCTGCACCTCAATGTCATAGAATGAAGGAATTGTAGAATGTAAGGTATCAATACTGGCTCAGTCTTGGGGTTGGTCATCATTGTAGACATGAGGGCGGTATTGATTTTTTTGATGTTGCCTTCACCGACAGGAGCAGTGAAGAAAAGTTTGCTGACATGAATTGTCAGGTGCATTACATCGATTGTGACTACACCATTGCCAATTTTGAGAGTGAATGTAGAATCATCCATCAATGGCTCCATGTGTTTTGATTTCATCACGATGATTTCTCAATTGACCCACCAGTAGCTTATGATGAGCAGGGGTTGCATGGATACATTGTAGTGACATTGATAGATTGTTATAGA
This sequence comes from Cyclotella cryptica, assembly GCA_013187285.1. Lineage (NCBI taxonomy): Eukaryota > Bacillariophyta > Thalassiosirophyceae > Thalassiosirales > Thalassiosiraceae > Cyclotella > Cyclotella cryptica. Next base: position 66,275 of record JABMIG010000401.1, read on the forward strand.
CATGGAGTAATACGTACACTGTGCTTGGGCTCTATGACAATTAAAGAAGATACTTCCCCATGTGACATCAATATCATAGGGTTGCAAAATTATGAATGGTTGGATATTTCTGCCAAAGAGGGGAAACCCGTTAAACACAAGCATAGACATTTATGACAACCAGCCTTTTGGTCATAACAATTGGTGGGAATATTTATCCTATGAAGGGGACCTTCACATTGAACTCAATATGTTTCCATCGATGCCCATACACCAAAAATATAATTCTCAGTGGAAAGATGTAAGAGATCGCTCAGAATTGAAGGAGACTTGCAAGGACTACTTTTTGATGCTTCGGCAGGGCAACGTAATCAATTTATGGACAACAGTATACAGAAGTTGGTGTGTACGGAATGACAGTGCTATGTTGGCACTTTGTTGTCCTCAGAAGAGAAAACTGACCTTAGAGGAGTGCTTATCTTGACAATAACATTTTTTGTACAGTGAGGAGCAGAAGTTGGTTTCCAATAGTTTGTTGTTCCAGAGAAGTGCCTATAAATCACCATAAATTTCGAATAAAAGAAATATAAGGTTTAGAGTGTGCTCTAAAGGTATTTGAAACCTATAATTCTGAAACATATTATGATATTATCATAGTACATCATGTATATCACAAGGCACATGATAGTACGTGATGGGTATTGTTCTAAAGGGAGCAGTTATATGGAACCCGTGGGTTTGTCAGACAAAACCAAGTTAGTTAGGTGTTTCGTCTGACAAAACGGATCGGGGTATGTTCAAATACAGACGACCAGCAATACGTCATGAGTTGAGAACTCATTTCTGGGAGGATTGTAAGCTGGCGGCTCACGTGCCAACATTCACAACAACACATCTTTCACAACAGGGAACAACCAATAGGGATATGTTGTGAGTCAAGAACTCATTTTCTGGGAGGATTGCAAGGGGCTCACGCCAACTTTTACCAGAACACATCTCTCACAACAGGCAACAAGGACCAGCGATATCTTGTTAGTCATAAACTCATTTTCTGGGAGGATTGCAAGCAGAGCATCCTTGATAGACGTAGGACAAGCGCAGTGTGGTCTAGTAGCTGGTAGCTCTACACTACCTTACTCTACTTATATAGAGAGTGTTAGTACTTAGCACTACTCATCTAGAGAGTGTTAGTGATTACCATATTATTCTCTCCTACGCCCTTTTAGGCGTAGCATTCTAAGTGACCCAGTCACTAGCATCACATACACCCTACAAAGTGGATGCAAGATGAGGCCGGTCTGGCCTCCACCCATTTGCTGGCTATCTCATTACTTGAGTTACCCTCCGCGAGCCAACTTGTTGCGTAGAGGGGAAGATACTTCTTCCCACCAACTCTCTATCACAAGGGTTGCCACAATTCTCTTCAGTCAATCTTATTGATTGATCTTCTTCTTCGTTTCAATCCTTTGAATTTCAGTCAATCTCATTGATTGATCTTCTTCTTCGTTTCAATCCTTTGAATGGAATTTTTTCCTTCACCATCACCATGTCCATCTCCCCTGCAGCCGCGTCAACAATTGGTCAGTACGGCTCTTGTTGTTGGGTTGTTGTTGTTTCGCCCTGTTTGCTTTGGCTTGGAGCGGGATGGCCTCCTATGGAGCTTCGGCTTGGCATCTCTTGTCTCTGTCCTGCTTGTCACCATGACGTTGGGACACTCTCCGGTCCCCACCCAGTCTCTCCCTTTGCCAATCTACCTCTGGGGTCTCCCCCTTGAGTTTGCCAGCGCCCCCCTTGGCCGAACCCTGCACCATGGTGTTGCTGCGCTAGCACCTGAGCAGTGTCCTGAAGCTAGCAGGATGGGCATTGCGCCCGCCTTGCAACTTCCACTCAACGGAAGTGGGGCCCCCTCCATTCCACTGTGGACTCCTTCATCCTACCGTGCTCCGCGTAAGGGACTCCTTGTCAGAAAGGGATCACCAGAGACTCTCCAATGCGGTACTCTGTTGCCCACTAGGCCCACTCCCCCTGCCTCCCTGTTCACATGGGACACAGGGCCCACTCTCCATGACTCACCGATCCTATGTGACACATACTTGGATTTAAGGTCTCTCTCTCAGAACATGTCCTCTAAAATCTGTCGATGTATCAAATGATACATCGACGGTTTTGAAGCCATTTTTTCATGAAGGTCCTTTAAGATCCGCCAATGTAACACGTGATACATTGGCCAATGGATAGGAGTGAGTCCCACGAGCCTGATGGGCTGGTAGATACTGTGAATTGGTGACTTTTTAGGCCCCAAAGAACGCCTCCAATCCAATTAAGCCCCTTATTTGGATTGGTTGATTGGTTCTCTCACGAGTCCGACAGTCCAATCGGAGCTCCGATTTGACTCTATTTTTCCCTTGACTTTCAATCAACCAATTGGATTTTCTATGGGCTTATTACGCGTAAGTACCTAGAATGATTGAAAGTGGCGGGAAATTCACAGACGTGGCGAAGAAAAAGATGACGTGGCAAGAAAATAATTACACGGCGGGAAAAAATTGATTGCACTATTGCCCTATCGGATGCGATTGGCTCGCGATTCCCAGCGATTGCTCGCACAAAGTCAAGTCCAGTACAAAATGGTCCTTTAGCAAAAATTATGTCACGGATTCCAATTGATCGATTGAGATCCAACCTTACAAAGTCCCAGCCTTAAAATCCGCCGATATATCACGCAATACATTGGTGGAATTGAATCGCACTTTCATGGGAAAGTCACTTTTCCAATCCGCCAATGTATCGTGTGATACATGGGCGGATTTTCGAGGACCTTTTCTCCCAAAAGGCACTCTGCCATCTGCCAATGTCTTGCATCTGGCAGATTTCGATAGAGCTTTCTGGACAAGTTACTCTACCATCTGCCTATGTCACAGGGGATACACTGGCTGACTTGACAAAGTCCCTCTGACATCTCTGTCTATTGGCTCCCTCTCTACAGTTGTGTTCTCACATCCTTCTTCCCTTCTCTTCTCAGCCTCTGTAGGCGCCACATGCTATGGCACAATCATGATATACATCACGGACTCCACTGAGGTTTCACCCACTGCCATCTCCTATGCCAAGAAATATGTCACTGCAATGTACAAGCAGTGCATCTCCACCCTCCAAGACTCAACCGTCTTCCCTAGGTTGTACATGGCTCTTCAGAGTAATGGAGGCCCTCAATGGTCCCCACCACTTTGCCGCCCACGCAGACGCATTTCTTCCCTGTGGTCGTACGGGACGACTTCCCGGTCCGACACCGCTAGTCCGGAGCGCTGTCCAGCGGAGGAGCTGGTGTTGGCGATAGTACGCTTGGCAGCGGACGACGGTGCCTCCTTGGCCTCGATGGACAGGGGTAAGGTGAGGGATGACATTGCCAACCAGGGTGGGGAACCGTGATCTGTCACCCTCAATGATGCCCTTAGCGATGAGCAGCTCGCTATTCTTGCATTCCTTGGGGATAGTCTTGAGAAAAGCACTTATCTGGTCCTCGTTAGACATGCGGGCCAGCCCCTCGGCGCCCACTCATCAATCACTTGATCTGTGTGTGAAATTTGGAACAGTGCTTATCCCAATTCCAACTTTGTGACTCCCCATCGTACCGCATCTTCTGGATAACATCTCGCGAGGTCACACTCGAGGCGGCAGTGTTAATGCCGACAAATTGGCCCTTGCAAGCAAAATATGCCTGCCGGCCGCTTGGCAATGTCTTGCCTCTCTTGGGGATAAAATGGATCTCTCCAGGAGAGTCGGCAAAGGCCACACGAGCCAGTACTCTTTGCCTTGCGGAGCGACAGACACTGCACCCTCTGCTCAGAGGTCATGGCCTTCCATAGCTCTTCAGAGTAATGGAGGCCCTCAATGGTCCCCACCACTTTGCCGTCTACGAGACGTAATTTCCCTGTGGTCGCATGCGGGACGCACTTCCCCGGTCCGACACCGCTTGTCCGAAGCTGTCCAGCGGAGGAGCTGGTGTTGGCGATAGTACGTTTGGCAGCGGACGTACGGTGCTCCTTGGCCTCGATGGACAGGGTAAGGTGAGGGATGACATTGCCAACCAGGGTGGGGAACCGTGATCTGTCACCCTCAATGATGCCCTTAGCGATGAGCAGCTCGCTATTCTTGCATTCCTTGGGGATAGTCTTGAGAAAAGCATTATCTGGTTCTCGTTAGACATGCGCGTGGCCAGCCCCTCGGCGGCCCACTCATCAATCACTTGGATCTGTGTGTGAAATTTGGAACAGTGCTTATCCCAATTCCAACTTCGTGACTCCCCATCGTACCGCATCTTCTGGATAACATCTCGCGCGAGGTCACACTCGAGGCGGCAGTGTTAATGCCGACAAATTGGCCCTTGCAAGCAAAATATGCCTGCCGCCGCTTGGCAATGTCTTGCCTCTCTTGGGGATAAAATGGATCTCTCCAGGAGAGTCGGCAAAGGCCACACGAGCCAGTTGGAGTACATGGACATCGTTGTGGCGGAAGACGCCGCCGGGCGCATGGAACGGTTCCCGTTCTCCCAGTCTGCCCTGACCTTATCGTCCCGCCGTCCAACCGGGAGACGAAGGTGCATCTCGCTGTTACAAGGGACAATACCGTGAAGTACCGCATATGTAGTCGGTCTCCTCAAAGCGAAAGAAGTCAGGCTTCTTCCCTTCACTCTGTGCACGCGCGGTCTCTACCGAGCTCCAGCGGATTGCAGGCAAATTCACTCGCACCACTCAATCCAGGGGGAATCCCTCAACCCCATAATGCTGAGAGAGGTAGGTCTCAAAATCTCGAAGTGCTTGGACATAGAGGTATGTCTCCGGGTCTTTCCACTTGGGAATATCCGTGAGGTCGGGGATCATCTTGACCGTGACCCTCCCTTCCTCTTTGCGCTCCATCTGGGCACGGATGGGCTCAAAGTGTCTGGACCTGAGTTTCTTGACCGAGAAGTACTCGACCGCCAAGGAACGCGCTTCACGATGCCGGCAGGCCCAGGCGGCACACTTAATGCGTAGTCCTGTTGCGGGGTGATAACACCATCGCCCGCCAGTTCCGGCCTCTGTTGGGGTGATGTTTTTGCCACTGGGTAAAAGTATCCTTCCAGTGGTCATGATGAAACTCGGCAAGACGGCCTTCACTGTAGACGCCAAAGTAGACCACAATGGCGTTAGCATCCCTGCCCTGAAGATCACAGAACCTCCGGAACATTTTCACCATGGCCTTCCCATTCGGGGTCTGGGCCTTGTAGAACTTGCCGGTCCCAGCATGTTTGGGGTCCTCTGGGGGTGAGTCGGACTCGACGGACCCAAGACTCGAGTCGTCAGAGTCGTCATCCATGGGGTCGTCACTCCCATCCTCCCCGTCATCGTCGGGGTCGTCTCCTCCGCCGCCCGCGGCGGCTGCTTCCACACCACCAGGTGGATCAGCGGGAGGGGCAGGGGGTGGGGGAGGTGCATCGTTACCTCCATTGTTCCCATTGCCCCCCTGGTTGTCTTCGTCACTGTCAGAGGGCTGGTCATTCGGATCAGCCACCGTGACGCTCCTGGAACTTGGTTTCCTGTACCGTGCGGCTCCTGCGGCAGTGGGTCCAGGGGTTTGTCCCGGCCCGCTCGGCGGGGTGGTCCGGATGCCTGGGAAGGACATTCCCTTTAGACGGCGAGTGAGGTGGCACAGCTTCCTCTTGCTGGCCCCTCTTCCCTTTAGCGGTCGGCCAAGGGTACGCCAGGATGGAAAACGAATTGACCGGAAGCTTGTCGGGGGAGGTGCACCCATCACCGCATGGGGTCTCAACCAAAGACGAGTCATCCTCCAGAGAGGAGAGGGCCCTTTCTCCTCAGGCACAGCATGTACGCTGCCACTTGGAGAACCGGCAGCTTCATCTCCACCTGCCTCATTCAGCGAGGGTGGACTGAGCTTTTCAAATCCATCGGACAAGCTCGGTGCCTCGGGCACGGGCTCGGCTTCGGCCGGCGTAGCCACACTCGGTGTAGCGTCATCCCAAAACGAAGAATTTGAACGTACATTAGAAGATGTTACTACTGTCATATTGTGCGCCAATGACAATGACGAAGGCATTCTCCCATTGAAGTTACTAGAGCATGAAGAGTGGTTGAAAAGAATGCATCTTTTGTTTGGTATCGATGACATGTTAGTGTCATTTTCAATTACAAATGCAATGAAGACAAAAGGGGATTATTTAGTCAAAATATTGAAAGGGTAAATGAAACAATTGTCAAAGAAGCGAATTAAAAACGAGTCAAAGAGAGCTCACTGGTCTTTCAACCTTGCATCAAAGAATCTTGCCATCGTCGCAGCCTGCATGGTTATGGTGGATCACGTGAAAACTGACCTGAAATGTCTTGATGAGTATGATTCCCTCTTGTCACATTGTACGCACAAATTCATGCTCTCTGCAACTTACCTAAATCACGAGGGAGCATACTTGCATTATGATACAAACCTAGGTGAATTCATAAGGAGTGGAAAAGTCAGGGGTCGTGGATTTGAGAAGAGGCATGACGAGCACAAAGCCAAATCAAATATGGCAAATGCAAGCAGTAACTTTTATTTTTTTGTATCCATTGCAGCATCTCCAACTCGAAACGAACATTTGAAAATCTTGAAATGTATATTGCTGCAGGATTTGACCGTACTTTAGATGCTGCTGCAACAGTTTCCAAAAACTGTCACAATGGTAGCATTTTGTTAATGGACAACGATGACATAAACCGCATCAAGTCAAGTATGCCACAAATCCCAGTGGAACTGCATAAGTTCCATACTTACCTTGCCTACCTGATGGAATTTGGATATGATCTAGCAAACAGACCATCTGCAAATGTGTCTGAAAATCCTGGATTTGAAACAATTGCAGGACTATTTGAGAGCAGTTGATAGTGGACGAAGACAAGAATGGGGCTGATCAGAATGTTCGTTCCCGATCTGTATGTGTTAGTTAGAGAATGGGGCTGATCAGAATGTTTGTTCGCAAGTTGTATGTGTTAGTTAGGTGTTCCGATCATCATCAAGAGTGGCATGAGATGAGATTTGTTGGCAAGCAAAAGACACAACTCTACAAGTTTCTACTGAATTCCTACTAAAAAATATCTTACATAAAATGCAAAAATTCGCAATATTTGCGCCCGGTAGCTAGGATACATAGTGCTCCTATTGTATATAGCTGTCTCAAAGGGGGCCACTATATGGAACTCAGTGACTTCGTCAGACAGAACCAAATTAGTTAGGTGTTTTGTCTGACAAAACACAGTGGTATGTTCAAATATAGACATGAATGTAAAATAAAAGGTTTCCAATTTTGCCTTCAATCGGACCACAAGACACTTTTAACTCAGCTTACAAATTAACATTTGCTATTAATAGATTTAAAAAGTTTGGTGTTCTCGGCTGTTCTAATGCTCGGTGGTATAGGGAAGCTTAGCAAAGTCTATGGACCAGGGTTCAAGCCCCTCTTTTGTCATTTTGCAATCGCATTGTTTTGTCTAACAAAACCTGGTTTACCAGTGTAAGCATGTGAATTATCTTTTTTCTGCCTTTTTTGTGATTTCATCTGACGAAATGTGATTTCGCCTGGAAAATTTGAATTTGTTCTTAAATCTAGTGGACATCTTTTCTTGAAAATGGTGTCAGTACGAGACCAAACTGACACCAAACGGACAAAAATGCTTCGTCTGACGAAAGAGGTTATTTCCTCTGACAAAGTCAAGGGGTTCCATATTAATGCCCCCTTATTTGAAATAAGACTATTTTGGAGGAATATACAGATGAAATAAATTTCCATTCGTAAAATCACATGACAACTACCACTATGTTATTAAAAAGACAACTTCCCTCAACATTGTTGGGATGAGACATGTACCATGCCTGATATTTATATTTACTTCACTCTCTTCAAGAAGTGTCTGATGAACTCATTTTTGACAAAGACTCTCATCTTTTCTTTTGTGCTGAAGTAACAGCGATCAACTGATAACACAATTAAGAGAGTAGCACAAAATTTAAACTCCAACATGAACTTGTGTTGATAACATCGACCGCATTGTCAAACTTCTTGAGCATAACATGTATCTAGTACTTTGTCTTCAAACAGGAGACTTGGACATGGACAATAAATCCACTGTGATGTATTTCCCTCTCACTCTGGACTTCATTGAAGTGTACAAAACAGTCCATGGAAGTGATAACCAGTTGAACACTCATCTAGAACCATCAATATCGATCCCTTCATTGCAATGACCATTTTTATTCAATAGTTCTGAAGTCATTATGGCAGCCAATATTGGCAAGTGCTTGCTCCACATCGTTCTTGGAACATTGATCAAACCTTATTGCACAACGTGGTGAAGAACCAACCCAGGCAGCAATTTCTGAATATCCACTACGATAATGCACTAAGCACGTGGATTCTATCAATATTTTGAGTTCCGTAAACACATCAAATGCAGCCTTTTTTGGATCTTTAAATGGAGTGGGGCCCGTCAAGTCAAAATGCATAATCTCCATATCAGCTACTCGGATGGTCGATGGATCTTTTAGCACGAATTGCTTCTTAACTTCGTCGTTGTCAGATGCAAGATAAATTTGAGGCAGATAGATATTCTCCTCTTTGTGGGATGAATTAAGATGAGCATTTTGCAAACATTGTTTCATCGCATGTTGAAGTTTTTTTGTGCAATTATAGAATTCGGACACAGTATCATTACTTGTGCCCAAACGAGTGGCAACCCAATCTAAATTTCCAAGAAATTGTTGGTCACCCGCTCGATAGTGAGCACCGATATAATATCGATTCGGCTTGATACTAGCACTTTGAAGCATAGCTTGAGATCTGTTGTGGGCATCCTTCGTAAACTTGAAAAGAGACCAGAATTGGTTGTGGTAAATTCTTAGAGGATCGACTGTCGAGGCATTGTCCCCGTCACGATGTAACAAGTGGTTGTAGCATTCACTTTGGGTAATCCAATTAGGCGGAGGCATCCAATAATTGGACGCGACCATATCGATGCCAGTAAAATTGGCAGGAAAAGGTTCGATGCCATTTAAGAGCCTTCCACTGGCCTCGTCCCAAAAAAAATCGGGAGAGTTCGGGATTGTGGCATTCCATTGAATCAGCCGTGGCTCAAAAATAGATCCAATTTCTATCGGGCTCCAGTCGGGCTCCAGTAGGAAAGTGCGGTTATTGCACATTGCTAAAAGCATTACTGCGAGAATACCATTGACACAGTCGCCCACCCCTCCCCTTCTTCTCACGGCCCTCAGCCACCGCGTTCCATTTCCGACTTTGTACTGCGTACTTTCCGGAGAGACCTTGATGTTCCCCTGATGGAACGTAACATACTCAGCCATCCAGCGTGGAAGGGACTGAATGGTAAACGTTTGGGGTAGGTTCTTGATATGGAATGCCTCGACCGGGCCACTAGGCATCCCTATCTCTTGCCCTGTCAATTGCATGGACAACATCTTTTGTTTCATCAATTGTGTCGAAATCCTTGACCTGAACATCGCAAGGCATCCTGCTACTGTCATCAGGAAATACAAGCTGACCGTTCGACGGTAGTTTCGCCTTGGAAATAATGATTTCGTGAGGGTCATGTTGTTAGGGCGAAGGGAAGCAACCTTCTATGGTAAGACGTAATGCTGTACAATGGTGTGAGTTATGTGTTGAAAATGGGTACTCGCACGCTTGATTTTTTTGCACACACACAAATAATAAAAAACGTAGGAACCCCCGAAAGAACGCGTGCGTTGTCTTGCTTGATTTTCATCGATACTACCTAGGTGCCCCCTCCGCCGTACCGTCAGACAAAAGAGATTAATTCAACACGTCCGGTTTTGGCGCTTCTCTCGGCGGCATTCATACTTTTGACAGCTTTTGACTAGTAGATGTCAGGCCGTCGCTGCATTTCAATGTGGGAAAAGTAAAACAATACGCTCTCACAATCATATTTTCCCCTCCGTAAAACGCGCACCTGTCACTGGGTTAGAATTGAGACACTCGCCTTTCAGAGACAAACGAAATCATCCCCCGGAAGTCTCATTCGCTCGTGCTATCAATTCTTCTTTGCAAACGTCCACGTCGTCGTCTCAATCACGGGACGACGTGTCTTCGTCGTCTCCGTGGTCCCCAGGAAAATGGAAGATTATACTACAATTCAGAAGATAAGATGCCACAACCTCGTCAGAGACATTATTTGACAACAAACCGCCTAGCAATGAAAACAACTCAAGGATTGCAAAATTATTGGGGAATGAATGGGGTTCTAATGGGGCGCAGCTTGTTCTACCTTTGGAAGTACTTGTTACTGCCGATGTGTCAACGAAGCAGACGGCTATTACTACCAACAATAAAGCGGTGCAAATGGCCTGGCCGGGTGGAAAACCCACAGGATCCATTGAGTTTATATCTCAGAACTGAACAAGCCGCAATGATATTCACTATTCTGCAGCATATATTAATGAAAAGGGACAACAAAATGTATAAATCTCTCCGGGACAATGGCGCATAGAACCTCCAATGCCACTAGTCACATCCTCAACGGGAAAAGTTTTACCAGGACAGGCTTCAACGCTGCGCTTCTGTCTAACTCTACAAACCGCCATAGAACGCAATTCCATCCGATTCCCACAAAATCAATTGCTGTTACTGCAATGCAACACGTTTCGAGAGGAACAGTATGAAACGGGGGTGAGAACTCTACTTCCTTATCAATATGCAAAGGAAAAGGCACAACAAAAATTAGATGAGCAATTGAACCACGAGTCGGGAGATCGACGACTCGATGGGAAGGATTTACTGCCACTTCTTGAGGGTTACAAGATGTGGCAGGGTTGGTGTGGGATCGAGACAACAAGTATAGAAAATGGAAGGAGGTGGAAGGCGTTTAGCCGTTGATGGACACTCTGACGGTCCAAGGTGGTGTCGATATTGACAGAGTACTGGATGATGAGACTCGGTGGGGTGTTTGGCCGGGTGATACGGACCTTCTAACGATTGAGCGTGGTACTGTACTCGCCGTTGTTGACAAGAAAGAAACAACGAGGGGCTTCTTTCCGTGGATTGAGAATGAGGATGGTGGCAATCTCGATACTGCAGTTGTTGGTAGGTGGACTGCGGCGCCAATATGGGATGATTAATAGAATCGCAACTTGAAGCATTGACTTAAACAAAACAAATTTGTTACTGCATAGTTCATGTGCTCAACTTTTTCTATCTCGTTACTCAGATTTTTCTTCTATCATTGACATCTCGCTTGACTGCATGTTTCAGGACAACAACTCGAATAGTCCACACATCTGCTTTTGCATTTGCTCTTGACCCAAAAACAATCGTGAACACGCTTATCATTCGCAAAAAAGTATCGCACATCAAACTTGTTTTCTTTGGAGCACTTAGTGTTCATCCCCAGTCCCACTTTTGATGGTCTACCTTTCTTGGGACGTGAAGTGGGCTTTGGAGTAGGTGCGCTCGTTACAATGGTACCCACCAAGAGTTCACATGCTTTTTTATTTACCAATGATTGGCGAATGGAACCATTGGTGCTGAATGAAAAATTCAAGTGAATTCAATCTCGTGATAATCCAGTAAAGGGATGATTCCATGCCATGGTTCGAGAACCTGCTTTCCTCTCATTGGCTGAGTTTCGCTTTCTACATTGTACTAACGCTTCCATTGCATAGTCTCGCAAGTGTAGTTCTCCATATCTGTCGGGGATGCAACTGAAACGACTCAAGCCATTCACTTTATTGCAAATGGTGCTTTCAATCCATGCTATCTCTTCCGCAACACGAGAGTAAACTCCTGGATACTCGGGAAGTGCACATCCTATACCCCATGATACAACTCCCACTAGACTCCACAGTTTATCATCAACGCCCTCCGAAAACAGGTATCTGAGCCATCGATTTCGACCAAATCAAAGAAGTGGACTGCAACTCTGACGAATCCACTGGTGATGCAATCTCCACTAACAGTCCCGCTGAATCATTCACAACTACCCCGATCGATTGATTGCTGGAGCGTCCATCATTACTTAGCATATGCCTTGAAGAAGCACCGACCGCCCGGCGTCTATCTAAAACGAAAGCAACGAGATTTAAGTGATGAGCCGAGACGACGTAGTAGAATGCACACGAAATAGATGCAAAGCCGGCGAACGCTAGAACCACACGACAAGAGTGTCGTGTTGTTAAAGAGGTTGTTGGTCTGTTCTGTCCCATTGTGGTGGCACCGTCTTCATGAAATCATACGGTTTTATGAACGTAAGCATTGTAACGAAAACACATCGTTCTTCGGGTTCGACACCGGCGCCATCAACTCGTGGTGGGTCCCACATCAAAACCGAGAAGCCTCCGGGGCGCAAGTAAATTGACTCGATGCATATCTTCTGCACACAAATTGTACGTACAAAAGATAATACATTAGGCGGAAGGCTACGGGAACGCGAGGAGGAAATGAACGGGCGGTAAATGTTTGTAAGAGGGCATGGTTTATCAGACGGGGATTCCTCCCAAACATGTCACCAAAACAATTGAATGATGCTTGGACAACTTGGGCGTTTCAAGCAAATTTTATGTTTAGCCCAGTGCTGTAAATTAAGGCATGGATACAAGCTGTAACCGCGCTCCGCAGCAGTTGTTAATAAACGCCCAATGCCCCTGAAACCAAACGTTAAACGCTGTTAAATTCATAATACACCCGCAACAATCAACATTAAACAACTCACGTTATGACGTTTATAATGTAATAAACATAAATAAATGCACGTCGCAACGATTTGCAAATGGTAGTGGTGCGGTGCGTTGTTGGCCGGGCTAGTGTGGTGGTGCACTCTAAGGAAAGAGGTCGACGTTTGGGTGGTGGGCGGAGGTGGGGGAGTCACGTAAAAACATAAAAAAATTTAGGCAAATAAACCGTGCGAGTATCAAAAATCGGACGTAACACTACCCATACCTCGCAGACGACGGTTTTAGCTTGTGTGACAAACTGGTGTTCCCAACATTTTTATTGTCTGGAAGATTCGGCAAATGTGGAACGAAGGAAGAATATTTTGAAATAACCCTATCATGGAAAATTTGGCAAGAAGATGTCAATGGGTGACTACCTTAATCGTTCCCGGTGTTCAAATGTTCAAATATCCATTTAGTTTGACAGTAATTTCACTGTGACAAATACCGCCTTCCTTCCAAAAAAGGCAATATCACCAGCAGTAATCCTAAATTACTGGGGAATTACTGGGTAATTTGCAACCTAGCTCTCAAGAAGCATTGTCGCAACTTGATGCAATATGGTGGTGGTTTTGTGAAATTGGATCGTGGTCATGTCGACTGTGGTACCTTCATCCTTCGTGGGTGTTGGAATCTTTTGACAAAACGAGATCTTAATTTTAGCTGGACATCTTCCAATCTTCAGCAGATTATTGTTCTACATCAAGATCTACTATTTCACTGGACATCTTTCAATCTTCAGCAGTTTATCTTTCCACATCAAGGTGTGAATCTACGAAGGGGGGGGGCTTTGACTTCAAAGCAGACAACTGGGGTTTTGTCAAAGCAAAATTGGATCGTGGTTGTGTTGACTGTGGTACCTTCATCCTTCATGGGTGTTGGACTCTTTTGACAAAACAAGATCTAAGTTTTTGCAAGACATCCCTTCCACATGGTGGTGTTCTCATGAAATTGGATCGTGGTCTTGTTGACTGTGGTACCTTCTGCTCTCATCTTCTGCAAGATGGTCTCCCATCATCTCAACACATTCCTCACCCCACCTCCAAAACTCTGCTCTTCTTCAAACGTTTTTTGTCTGTATATCTTGTTGAATGTTGTTTGAACTGGGTACATTTTGATACGAATTGATTGATTTGCATGAAAATGGGATTGTGGTTGCATCAACTGTGGTATCAATGCCCTTCGTGGATATTGACTCTCTTGATGAAACAAGATCCTGTTTTTTTGTATTGAAATCTTTCATTTTCAAAATTTGTCTCCTTCCTTCTCCTCTCTTGGTTGTTGTTTGAACTGGACTGGGGAGAAACTGATTACTTTTGATTTGAATTGATTGATTTGCATGAAACTGGGATCGTGGTCGCATCAACTGGGGTACCAACGCCTTTGTGGACGTTGACTCTCTTGATGAAACAAGATCCTGTTTTTTGCAAAGAAATCTTTCATTTTCAAAATTTGTCTCTTCCTTCTTCCTCTCTTGATTGTTTGAGTGATAATATTATTGCATTGAAATCTTTCGTTTTAAAAATTAGTCACCTCCTTTTCCCTAGCTTGATTACTCTCTTATCTCCATCCAACATTTCCCAACTCCTCTTTCCTTCCTCATCAACCAGAGGCAATCTCCTCATCAATCTTCCCTCTTATCTACCATTTGCTCCCATCACAACTGAAATTTCCTCTCTCTTCTCCTTCACCCAATGCTGCAGCAGATTCTGGGTTGCATGGGTTAGATTAATTAATTACAACATTTTCATCACCCAAGTTTACTCTCCCATCTTCTCCCCAATTATGCACCGGATTCTTTTTGGTTCTTCAACTTGTCTGTAGAGAAGATGGTGTAATGTTATATATGACACCATAAAAATTCCATATAGCATTTTTGTTGAAATCCATGCAAAGGAATGCATCGGTGCTACTAGAGCACAAAATTTGTGTTAGTAATTATGTTAGTAAAATTCTCTTCTACTCCTTCTACAGTCAAAAACACCTTCCTCTCTTATAGCCTCTCTTTCTCTCTGATATATGTCTACCATCTCCAACCCCTGCATTCTCCCTCATATCATCAAGGGAACCCTGAATTGATAACCTCTCTATATCCCTTTGACATCCATCATTACTCAAAATCTCTCTCCTGTCTACTTTTCCCAAGACCACCTGCTATCTCCTTTGTAAGCACATCCCACCAAATTCTGTTTGATTGATGTGAACATCACTTCTGCCATAATATTGCATGAAATTGATAAATAAATACAATGATCAACTGGGATGATTATCTGTTGTTTTCTCTCAAGCTAGGTTGCAAATTACTGTTTTTGTTACTGTCACCAAACCCTTAAAATATTACTGTAACAGTAATCATGATAATTCCCAAGAATTACTGTATATTCCCCAGTAATTTGACAGGAGGAGTCTCATTGACTTCCATAACCCCAGGCCTAATTTGAGTTTAGTTTGACAGTAATTTCACTGTGACAAATACCGCCTTCCTTCCAAAAAAGGCAATATCACCAGCAGTAATCCTAAATTACTGGGGAATTACTGGGTAATTTGCAACCTAGCTCTCAAGAAGCATTGTCGCAACTTGATGCAATATGGTGGTGGTTTTGTGAAATTGGATCGTGGTCATGTCGACTGTGGTACCTTCATCCTTCGTGGGTGTTGGAATCTTTTGACAAAACGAGATCTTAATTTTAGCTGGACATCTTCCAATCTTCAGCAGATTATTGTTCTACATCAAGATCTACTATTTCACTGGACATCTTTCAATCTTCAGCAGTTTATCTTTCCACATCAAGGTGTGAATCTACGAAGGGGGGGGGCTTTGACTTCAAAGCAGACAACTGGGGTTTTGTCAAAGCAAAATTGGATCGTGGTTGTGTTGACTGTGGTACCTTCATCCTTCATGGGTGTTGGACTCTTTTGACAAAACAAGATCTAAGTTTTTGCAAGACATCCCTTCCACATGGTGGTGTTCTCATGAAATTGGATCGTGGTCTTGTTGACTGTGGTACCTTCTGCTCTCATCTTCTGCAAGATGGTCTCCCATCATCTCAACACATTCCTCACCCCACCTCCAAAACTCTGCTCTTCTTCAAACGTTTTTGTCTGTATATCTTGTTGAATGTTGTTTGAACTGGGTACATTTTGATACTGAATTGATTGATTTGCATGAAAATGGGATTGTGGTTGCATCAACTGTGGTATCAATGCCCTTCGTGGATATTGACTCTCTTGATGAAACAAGATCCTGTTTTTGTATTGAAATCTTTCATTTTCAAAATTTGTCTCCTTCCTTCTCCTCTCTTGGTTGTTGTTTGAACTGGACTGGGGAGAAACTGATTACTTTTTGATTTGAATTGATTGATTTGCATGAAACTGGGATCGTGGTCGCATCAACTGGGGTACCAACGCCCTTTGTGGACGTTGACTCTCTTGATGAAACAAGATCCTGTTTTTTGCAAAGAAATCTTTCATTTTCAAAATTTGTCTCTTCCTTCTTCCTCTCTTGATTGTTTGAGTGATAATATTATTGCATTGAAATCTTTCGTTTTAAAAATTAGTCACCTCCTTTTCCCTAGCTTGATTACTCTCTTATCTCCATCCAACATTTCCCAACTCCTCTTTCCTTCCTCATCAACCAGAGGCAATCTCCTCATCAATCTTCCCTCTTATCTACCATTTGCTCCCATCACAACTGAAATTTCCTCTCTCTTCTCCTTCACCCAATGCTGCAGCAGATTCTGGGTTGCATGGGTTAGATTAATTAATTACAACATTTTCATCACCCAAGTTTACTCTCCCATCTTCTCCCCCCAATTATGCACCGGATTCTTTTTGGTTCTTCAACTTGTCTGTAGAGAAGATGGTGTAATGTTATATATGACACCATAAAAATTCCATATAGCATTTTTGTTGAAATCCATGCAAAGGAATGCATCGGTGCTACTAGAGCACAAAATTTGTGTTAGTAATTATGTTAGTAAAATTCTCTTCTACTCCTTCTACAGTCAAAAACACCTTCCTCTCTTATAGCCTCTCTTTCTCTCTTATATATGTCTACCATCTCCAACCCCTGCATTCTCCCTCATATCATCAAGGGGAACCCTGAATTGATAACCTCTCTATATCCCTTTGACATCCATCATTACTCAAAATCTCTCTCCTGTCTACTTTTCCCAAGACCACCTGCTATCTCCTTTGTAAGCACATCCCACCAAATTCTGTTTGATTGATGTGAACATCACTTCTGCCATAATATTGCATGAAATTGATAAATAAATACAATGATCAACTGGGATGATTATCTGTTGTTTTCTCTCAAGCTAGGTTGCAAATTACTGTTTTTGTTACTGTCACCAAACCCTTAAAATATTACTGTAACAGTAATCATGATAATTCCCCAAGAATTACTGTATATTCCCCAGTAATTTGACAGGAGGAGTCTCATTGACTTCCATAACCCCAGGCCTAATTTGAGTTTAGTTTGACAGTAATTTCACTGTGACAAATACCGCCTTCCTTCCAAAAAAGGCAATATCACCAGCAGTAATCCTAAATTACTGGGGAATTACTGGGTAATTTGCAACCTAGCTCTCAAGAAGCATTGTCGCAACTTGATGCAATATGGTGGTGGTTTTGTGAAATTGGATCGTGGTCATGTCGACTGTGGTACCTTCATACTTCGTGGGTGTTGGAATCTCTTGACAAAACGAGATCTTAATTTTAGCTCGACATCTTCCAATCTTGAGCAGATTATTGTTCTACATCAAGATCTACTATTTCACTGGACATCTTTCAATCTTCAGCAGTTTATCTTTCCACATCAAGGTGTGAATCTACGAAGGGGGGGGGCTTTGACTTCAAAGCAGACAACTGGGGTTTTGTCAAAGCAAAATTGGATCGTGGTTGTGTTGACTGTGGTACCTTCATCCTTCATGGGTGTTGGACTCTTTGACAAAACAAGATCTAAGTTTTTGCAAGACATCCCTTCCACATGGTGGTGTTCTCATGAAATTGGATCGTGGTCTTGTTGACTGTGGTACCTTCTGCTCTCATCTTCTGCAAGATGGTCTCCCATCATCTCAACACATTCCTCACCCCACCTCCAAAACTCTGCTCTTCTTCAAACGTTTTTGTCTGTATATCTTGTTGAATGTTGTTTGAACTGGGTACATTTTGATACGAATTGATTGATTTGCATGAAAATGAGATTGTGGTTGCATCAACTGTGGTATCAATGCCCTTCGTGGATATTGACTCTCTTGATGAAACAAGATCCTGTTTTTTTGTATTGAAATCTTTCATTTTCAAAATTTGTCTCCTTCCTTCTCCTCTCTTGGTTGTTGTTTGAACTGGACTGGGGAGAAACTGATTACTTTTTGATTTGAATTGATTGATTTGCATGAAACTGGGATCGTGGTCGCATCAACTGGGGTACCAACGCCCTTTGTGGACGTTGACTCTCTTGATGAAACAAGATCCTGTTTTTTGCAAAGAAATCTTTCATTTTCAAAATTTGTCTCTTCCTTCTTCCTCTCTTGATTGTTTGAGTGATAATATTATTGCATTGAAATCTTTCGTTTTAAAATTAGTCACCTCCTTTTCCCTAGCTTGATTACTCTCTTATCTCCATCCAACATTTCCCAACTCCTCTTTCCTTCCTCATCAACCAGAGGCAATCTCCTCATCAATCTTCCCTCTTATCTACCATTTGCTCCCATCACAACTGAAATTTCCTCTCTCTTCTCCTTCACCCAATGCTGCAGCAGATTCTGGGTTGCATGGGTTAGATTAATTAATTACAACATTTTCATCACCCAAGTTTACTCTCCCATCTTCTCCCCCCAATTATGCACCGGATTCTTTTTGGTACTTCAACTTGTCTGTAGAGAAGATGGTGTAATGTTATATATGACACCATAAAAATTCCATATAGCATTTTTGTTGAAATCCATGCAAAGGAATGCATCGGTGCTACTAGAGCACAAAATTTGTGTTAGTAATTATGTTAGTAAAATTCTCTTCTACTCCTTCTACAGTCAAAAACACCTTCCTCTCTTATAGCCTCTCTTTCTCTCTTATATATGTCTACCATCTCCAACCCCTGCATTCTCCCTCATATCATCAAGGGGAACCCTGAATTGATAACCTCTCTATATCCCTTTGACACCCATCATTACTCAAAATCTCTCCTGTCTACTTTTCCCAAGACCACCTGCTATCTCCTTTGTAAGCACATCCCACCAAATTCTGTTTGATTGATGTGAACATCACTTCTGCCATAATATTGCATGAAATTGATAAATAAATACAATGATCAACTGGGATGATTATCTGTTGTTTTCTCTCAAGCTAGGTTGCAAATTACTGTTTTTGTTACTGTCACCAAACCCTTAAAATATTACTGTAACAGTAATCATGATAATTCCCAAGAATTACTGTATATTCCCCAGTAATTTGACAGGAGGAGTCTCATTGACTTCCATAACCCCAGGCCTAATTTGAGTTTAGTTTGACAGTAATTTCACTGTGACAAATACCGCCTTCCTTCCAAAAGGCAATATCACCAGCAGTAATCCTAAATTACTGGGGAATTACTGGGTAATTTGCAACCTAGCTCTCAAGAAGCATTGTCGCAATTTGATGCAATATGGTGGTGGTTTTGTGAAATTGGATCGTGGTCATGTCGACTGTGGTACCTTCATACTTCGTGGGTGTTGGAATCTCTTGACAAAACGAGATCTTAATTTTAGCTCGACATCTTCCAATCTTCAGCAGATTATTGTTCTACATCAAGATCTACTATTTCACTGGACATCTTTCAATCTTCAGCAGTTTATCTTTCCACATCAAGGTGTGAATCTACGAAGGGGTTGCTCTATTTAGATGCTCACTTTTCTCCCCTTACCACTCAGATTATGATACCACCAAGCCTCACAGTCACAAGTTCACATACCAAGTACAATGTAAGTTAATGGGCATACTTTATGACAATTGATTACCTCTTTATTGCCCTTTGACATCCGTCATTACTCAAAATCTCTCTCCTGTCTACTTTTCCTAAGTCCCCTGTTATCTCACTTGCGAGCACATCCATCCAAATTCTGTTTGATTGATGTGAACTTACTTCTGCCATAATATCTCATGCACTTGCGTAATTGATACAATGATCAAATGGATTGATTATCTGTTGTTTTTTTTTCTCAAGGAGCATTGTCAAAATTTGATGCAATAAAGGATGCAACTTACACAGATGCCAAAGATATATGTGAGCATCAAGCTCCTAGATGACACCAAAAATATTATCTTACTTTTAGGACTACACATAGATGCTCTTTTTCTCCACATACCACTCAGATTATGATAGCACCAAACCTCACATTCACCCTTTCACATACCAAGTACAGTATAAGTTAATCAACATACTTTATGACACAAAACTTCAACCAAACTTGAAGTGTAGCCTTCATGTAAAAGTTTATGATACCAAATCCACCATGAAATGAAATTAATTCTCAGGCAAAATGAAAGCTTGCACAAAATGAACTTTATTTTGGGGTTGTTGCTAGCTGATCATTGTTTTGCCTGTTCATGTTTGAATGGTGTCTTGATGATATATTAATTTTCCATGCTGTTATGTCATGATAATTATTTTTTGTCTGAATAAAAATTTTGTTGTCTATTATCTCATTATTTATGTACGACCTTTATCTCTTTAACCTTTTTCGCGAAATTTTTGATGTTGATCTCAACACATAGAAGGTATTGCTTAGTGTTCACTGTGTTGCATGATGCATCTGTGCCACGTAGGTGCGGCACCCATCACTTTTGTGGCACATAAAAAAGTTGACTTCACTACAGCAAGATGGGATTTCTGATCATCCCCACAATCTCCCCCTCGTATCTCTGTAATTTGGTGGAATTTCGAGCTGCGAGTTGGCGTGTCTTCTTGACCTAGCTCTTGGCAACAAACCGTCGTGTGTTATGGCAAAAAGGTAGGTTGGTTGTTGTGTTTCACAATCTTTTTTCTTCCTCACTATTTAATTGGAAATTCATGCCCGTGTCCTGCCATCTTCTGCCACTCCCCCTCCATGACTTTCAAAACCCCATGCCTGCCGCGCTCTTCCCATGGATTCAATCTAACAACGAGAAAAAGAAGCAGGTCAATCGAAAAAGAAGCAGGTCAATCGACAATGCAAGTTGTGAAGTGCGATTTTTCAATTTGGTCAATTATTTAATTTGAAACCGTCATGCTGTCCTGCCATCTTCTGCAACGGTCCTCCTCAATGAAGTACAAACCCCACGTCACACGCCCCGCCCTCCCGCTGCTTCAATCCAGAATCCTCCTAAAGAAGTAGGACAATTGACCGTGCAAGTGGTGAGTTTTGCGATTTTTTATCTGGTCAATTATTTAATTTGAAATGTCGCGCAAGACTTTCAAAAGAATAAAACTAGTTTTAGAGCTAGCATCCCAAACAGTTTTCCAGACCCAGTTTTTGTTTTTCTAGTTTTTTCGAGATATGAAAATGTCTGTTTTTGTTTTTCTAGTTTTTTTCAATAATTGAAAACATCTGTTTTTACTTTTCTAGTTTTTTCTAATATTTAAAAACATCTGTTTTTATTTTTCTAGTTTTTTCCAAATTATGGTGTGCTAGTCTCTAGCCTACCCCAACCTCCTTAAATTTCATTAACGTCAGTTTTTTAATGCGTGACTGAGATGGCAAATGCTTTCAATAACTAATACTCTACAATAAAATGGCAAATGCTTTCAATAACTAATACTCTACAATAAAGTGTTCAATTCTTACTCTCTCCTACTGCCTATCTATTAGAACATTCCCTAGCTTCCTCGCTCATGACGGTGCTTCTTAATACTTGTAACTTCATTCTTGACGATGATTGATTAACTCCTGAGAAAAGTATGTGCAAACCCTTCCTAACTAAAAGCCGAAATCATGAGGCTGACACCACAGACGAACAAAAAGATGGGAAGTATACCCCTAATCGTGTCCTGAGAATCCTTTAGAAAATGAAACAATTTGTCACCTACAAACCCTCCCGCAGTGGAGACCACAATTATAGAAACGTAGAGACGCCAAAGGTTCTTTGGGTTGTCTGGATACGTCTCCCAACCACGTCGGGCAAGGCTTGGGGTACGAAACTATGAACGAATCTCCATGCTTGCAAATATTCTCCGGAATGTTTATGTTGATCGAGTGGGTTGCTGCAGAATTTTTGCGACGTAGCAAAAATGGTGCATGGAAGAAAGAGAACATCGTTGAATCAATGAAGTGTTTCAATTTGGAGAGAATCTTAGAGGCGGAACTTTTTGGGCAGAAGTGTCCTGATGATATGAATCTCCAGGAGTACATGGATAGTCTAGAAGACATGTGATTTTTTCGTATTAAAGTGTCCTGATGATATGAACCTCCACGAGTACATGGATAGCCTGAAAGATATGTGATTGTTTTTCGTATTGAAATTTGAGTTTGATTTGACATTGTTTATGGTAACACTAAAAGTACCCCTTTTAAAAAAGCTAGTTTTAAAAGCTTGGACTTTTTGCACCCATTTGTGGTCTAAGACTAAGATTTTGAAAAAATCTTGATTTCAAAATGGGTTTTTTTCTCCTTCTCCTTCTCCTTCTCCTTCTCCTTCTCCTTCTCCTTCTCCTTCTCCTTCTCCTTCTCCTTCTCCTTCTCCTTCTCCTTCTCCTTCTCCTTCTCCTTCTCCTTCTCCTTCTCCTTCTCCTTCTCCTTCTCCTTCTCCTTCTCCTTCTCCTTCTCCTTCTCCTTCTCCTTCTCCTTCTCCTTCTCCTTCTCCTTCTCCTTCTCCTTCTCCTTCTCCTTCTCCTTCTCCTTCTCCTTCTCCTTCTCCTTCTCCTTCTCCTTCTCCTTCTCCTTCTCCTTCTCCTTCTCCTTCTCCTTCTCCTTCTCCTTCTCCTTCTCCTTCTCCTTCTCCTTCTCCTTCTCCTTCTCCTTCTCCTTCTCCTTCTCCTTCTCCTTCTCCTTCTCTCAGGTCATCCGTCTCCGTCTGCTTCTCCTTCTCATTCTCCTTCTCCTTCTCCTTCTCCTTCTCCTTCTCCTTCTCCTTCTCCTTCTCCTTCTTCTTCTTCTTCTTCTTCTCCTTCTCCTTCTCCTTCTCCTTCTCCTTCTCCTTCTCCTTCTCCTTCTCCTTCTCCTTCTCCTTCTCCTTCTCCTTCTCCATTCTCCTTCTCCTTCTCCTTCTCCTTCTCCTTCTCCTTCTCCTTCTCCTCCTGCTTCTGCTTCTGCTTCTGCTTCTGCTTCTGCTTCTGCTTCTGCTTCTGCTTCTGCTTCTGCTTCTGCTTCTGCTTCTGCTTCTTCTTCTTCTTCTTCTTCTTCTTCTTCTTCTTCTTCTTCTTCTTCTTCTTCTTCTTCTTCTTCTTCTTCTTCTTCTTCTTCTTCTTCTTCTTCTTCTTCTTCTTCTTCTTCTTCTTCTTCTTCTTCTTCTTCTTCTTCTTCTTCTTCTTCTTCTTCTTCTTCTTCTTCTTCTTCTTCTTCTTCTTCTTCTTCTTCTTCTTGTTCTTCTTCTTCTTCTTCAGTGAGACAGGGAGGGTGTGGCATGGGGCGTGTTGTATGCAATTTGTAGAGGAGGGCCGTTGCAAAAGTAGGCAAGTCAGCGCGACATTTCAAATTAAATAATTGACCAGATAAAAAATCGCAAAACTCACCACTTGCACGGTCAATTGTCCTACTTCTTTAGGAGGATTCTGGATTGAAGCAGCGGGAGGGCGGGCGTGTGGCGTGGGGTTTGTACTTCATTGAGGAGGACCGTTGCAGAAGATGGCAGGACAGCATGACGGTTTCAAATTAAATAATTGACCAAATTGAAAAATCGCAATTCTCACAACTTGCATTGTCGATTGACCTGCTTCTTTTTCGATTGACCTGCTTCTTTTCGTTGTTAGATTGAATCCATGGGAAGAGCGCGGCAGGCATGGGGTTTTGAAAGTCATGGAGGGGAGTGGCAGAAGATGGCAGGACACGGGCATGAATTTCCAATTAAATAGTGAGGAAGAAAAAAGATTGTGAAACACAACAACCAACCTACCTTTTTGCCATAACACACGACGGTTTGTTGCCAAGAGCTAGGTCAAGAAGACACGCCAACTCGCAGCTCGAAATTCCACCAAATTACAGAGATACGAGGGAGATTGTGGGGATGATCAGAAATCCCATCTTGCTGTAGTGAAGTCAACTTTTTTATGTGCCACAAAAGTGATGGGTGCCGCACCTCACGTGGCACAGATGCATCATGCAACACAGTGAACACTAAGCAACACCTTCTATGTGTTGAGATCAACATCAAAATTTCGCGAAAAAGGTTAAAGAGATAAAGGTCGTACATAAATAATGAGATAATAGACAACAAAATTTTTATTCAGACAAAAAATAATTATCATGACATAACAGCATGGAAAATTAATATATCATCAAGACACCATTCAAACATGAACAGGCAAAACAATGATCAGCTAGCAACAACCCCAAAATAAAGTTCATTTTGTGCAAGCTTTCATTTTGCCTGAGAATTAATTTCATTTCATGGTGGATTTGGTATCATAAACTTTTACATGAAGGCTACACTTCAAGTTTGGTTGAAGTTTTGTGTCATAAAGTATGTTGATTAACTTATACTGTACTTGGTATGTGAAAGGGTGAATGTGAGGTTTGGTGCTATCATAATCTGAGTGGTATGTGGAGAAAAAAGAGCATCTATGTGTAGTCCTAAAAGTAAGATAATATTTTTGGTGTCATCTAGGAGCTTGATGCTCACATATATCTTTGGCATCTGTGTAAGTTGCATCCTTTATTGCATCAAATTTTGACAATGCTCCTTGAGAAAAAAAAACAACAGATAATCAATCCATTTGATCATTGTATCAATTACGCAAGTGCATGAGATATTATGGCAGAAGTAAGTTCACATCAATCAAACAGAATTTGGATGGATGTGCTCGCAAGTGAGATAACAGGGGGACTTAGGAAAAGTAGACAGGAGAGAGATTTTGAGTAATGACGGATGTCAAAGGGCAATAAAGAGGTAATCAATTGTCATAAAGTATGCCCATTAACTTACATTGTACTTGGTATGTGAACTTGTGACTGTGAGGCTTGGTGGTATCATAATCTGAGTGGTAAGGGGAGAAAAGTGAGCATCTAAATAGAGCAACCCCCCCCCCCTTCGTAGATTCACACCTTGATGTGGAAAGATAAACTGCTGAAGATTGAAAGATGTCCAGTGAAATAGTAGATCTTGATGTAGAACAATAATCTGCTGAAGATTGGAAGATGTCGAGCTAAAATTAAGATCTCGTTTTGTCAAGAGATTCCAACACCCACGAAGTATGAAGGTACCACAGTCGACATGACCACGATCCAATTTCACAAAACCACCACCATATTGCATCAAATTGCGACAATGCTTCTTGAGAGCTAGGTTGCAAATTACGTTTTTGTAGGGACAGAGTTAACATGTTATTTTACGAGTTTACTCCTACTGCCCGGAGGGGGGAGTACTTGTTAGTAATTATGTTAGTAAGGAAATTGGAGTCCATCGGACTCCATCTTCATCAAAGTTGTTAGTTAAAATGTTAGCAAAAATGGACCTGTTAGTAAAATTGTTAGTAAACAGCTTGTTTCGGGCTCATTTTAGTAGGAGTCTTGGAATTGCTAACACCTTACTAACAGGTTGCAATTTAGACTAATTTACGCACAGTACAAAACCTACATGCAGCTGTTAGGAAGCCATTATCTTTTTACTAAGAGCTTACTAACAATTCGTTTGCACTGTAGTTGTGAAGTCAAACATTGTGATGCACATAAAGTCAATTTGTGTCTTTTCCTTGCCCTTGAGGGTGTATGGTATGGTCCTATGAGGTCCACACATAATGCCTCCCATGGGGCGGGGATTACAAGTTTTGTTGGCAGTTTCCCATATTTTAGTTGTCTGCACTTGTCCACCCGGCAACTGTGACACTTTTTGACATGTGATTGGACTGTGGTTCATTGACCTTTCTAATACATCAAAAGACGAAGAGTTTCTTTGAGATGCTTGGTCCTGGGGTGCTGTAGGTAGTGGTGGAACTAAGCTACCACAAGGTGTTGGAGGCTTTTTGAAATTACCATTTTGGCATCCTTACAGAGTACTTTTGTATTTTCAACCAGTTGGGTTGAATAGCCTTGTCCTATTGCAGGCATTGATCTTGTTGTTGTGCTTCTGCTATCTATCTCTGGTTGTGAGTGGATAGATGGAGTCTGGTTCATTTTGATTTGCAAACACCAGGTTCATGGATTCCTTGGTGTTGGCTGGGGATGCTTTGTGTTCTTGTGCTGAGTTGTGGTATCATCAGCATTGTGCAAAGGTCATCCACGCTGACCTGTCATTTGTGATGGATCCATATAGTCCACTCATGAGATGGCATCCACATCTGTGTTGTGGATGCCTTTGATGTACACAATGGTGTGGTCATTCTCTTCTAAGAGTACTCTCCAGCAAACACTCAATCGCCTTGCAACCTGATGAAGACCCTTCTTAATTTATTAAGGTGGTCTTCCAGGCTACCCTTGCTGATGCACAATAAGTCATCAATAGGTAAGATTGGACAAACTCAAGGGTTTCCATTAGCTCAAAAATCCTAGCTTGGAAGATGTCAGGAGAACATGCAACACCCAGTGGTAGCCATAGGTAAGAATGCTTACCCCACTGCAAGATAATGGTGCATATTTTGGATGCATCTGGATCCAATGTAATGGTTGAATAGTCCATGTTTAAATCAAGGGCTGTGGCATAGGTAAAACCTTCTAGTTCTTGTAGAGCAGTGCTAATTTTGGGAATGGGAAATTGTTTTCTCACTACTCATTTATTGACTTCCCTAAAATTGCTGACAACTTGAACCATGTTGTCGTTCTTTGGTATTATGAATGTTGGCAAAACCCATTGGGAATTGTCTTGCCATTTGAGTACCCCTAAGTCACAAAGTCTCTGTATCTCCCTCTTGGTGGTGTCTAAATGTTTTTTGGGTATTGGAAAAGGCCAGTCATGATATGGCTGTGCTCTGGCTTACAATCCCAGTCACCTAGCATCCCATCAAATAGCTCCTCAAATTCTTGTAGGGACAATTCCAAACACTTTCAAGGTATTACTACCAAGAATGAGGTCAAACCCTGGTTTGGGCATGTTATTTTTGTTGTATTCCACAACATCTGGTTGTAGATAATACTCTTGCTTGTAGATTACTCAAAGAATTTAACTCTGATTTTTCACTGTCCACTTGTCTGGAAGCTCCCATTTGAGCCAAGACTTTGGCACCTGCCTAGTCAGGTAGGGAAAGGGTTAGTCTTTTCTTTTTGGTAGGAAGTAGAGGTCTACATCTGACCCTGAGTCCAGTAGGACTTTGATTTTGTTACTGGGGTGACTCCTCAGAGGTTGTTTGTATGCTCTAGAGGTTTGACTTTCAGTCACTGGTTCCATTATGACTATTTATTCCATAACACCGAGGTGGTCCTTGGTGTGTGGTGCAGCCACTTGTCTTGGTTGTTTGAGACTCAAGTTGACACTAGGAGTATTTGTACTTTCCTCTGTGGCATCTGTTTTGTTACTGAAATTTTTTCGTCATGAGATTTTTAAATCTTTGGGGTCGTTGTCTCTAGATTGTCTTGAATTTTTAATTCAGACCATTTTGTTTTGGAACAAGAATTTTTTGATTTTTGTCTTTCGTTACGTTCAATTTAATTTTTTGCTTACTTTTGTTCTGTTAGTCTGGATAGCTTTACTCAGACTGGGGTTAGTGTAACTGTCAACTGCAGGACTTAATTTACATTTCTTACAAGTATGTTATGCCCCAGTTCTATCCAACCCACGACTTCACGAACTATCATCAGAGTCGTGATCATTTTCTGAGTTTCTGAGTCATCAGCACAATTCGTCTTGCATTGTACAACTTTCTGCGGAGTGCTTTCTTCAACTCCGCCCAGAATATATGGGTAAAGTTTGCATCCTCTGGTTTCTTTTCTGTGGAGTGGGGCTTACCTGTGCCCCCATTCCTTTGATAGGAGTACTGTCTTTGTTATAACGGCAGCAGTCACAAGTTTTTGTGACTTTTGTGCAGCCCTGCGGCCCCCCATGCTTCTTACACAGCACACAGTGCTTCTCGGTATAGACCATCTTCTTGGGCTTCTTAGGGGTGCTGCAGTCCATTGACTCCATCTTGTGCTTTCCTCTAGTCGCCTTTGTTTTCTTTGTTTTGTTTGTGCTGGGGGCCTCACATTGAGTTCTGTCTTGCTCTTGATATTCTCTAGGACCAAGAGAAGGGCTCTAGTACTGAAGGGAGTGGTACTCTCTGTCAAATCATACTGGGTCTGCCTTGGCCAGACACATGCATACAAGTGGGTCGCAAGGTCAGTGTCATCCAAGGGCAATACCTTCTTGGTGGCCTGATTAACCTTTGGGCTGTAATACAGGCAGGGCAATGTCTCAAGGTAACTGTTGAGCTGCTCCACTTGGACAAAAAACTGATGTATCAAGACCCTGTTGGGCTACTTCAGCATGTTTGTAACATAATACTTGAGGGCCTTGCCTGCATCATGACAAAACACCTGAAGCAGATGGAACACGGTGCACTCGTGAAATGAGTCCCAAGTCTTAGTGGGAGTATCCGGGGCTTAATGATCTTTTCCTATGGCTGTCGGGCCTTGCCAGAGAGGAGGTTTCCATACAGCTCGAATTACTTCTCTCCTGCTGTTTGGCAGAGAGCTTCACAGCTTCTATAGACTTCATAGCCTGTTCATATGTGGCCTTTGCAGTAGCTAGGGCAGGCGGGATGGCATCAGGGTTGGCAATTGGTACCTCTCCTTTATTGCCTTTCGCACTTTTTTCTCAGAGTTGCCCAACTGCGTATACTCCCCCTTTGAAAGCTCAGCATCAAGTTAAGCTGTCTTGACAGCCCTCTGAGCTTCGGCAAAGCTTGCGTCAAGCCCCATTTGCTTGCATGCAGCATGGAGAATACATTCAGTAAAACCTGCTTGGGAGTCCTAGATGCCCATACTGCCACCTTGAGCTCATTCCCCGTGTTGGGAAGAGTCAACTTGAAGTAAGTGGTCTTCTTATTTTTCTCGAGGGCATCCTGCGTTGGATCACTTCAAAGGAAAAACACCGTTAACCTCCCTGTACACTTGAGTGTACAGGGAGGTTACCGGAGCCCCCTGGAATGGTCTATTCCGGTAATCTTGCTGTACACTTCTGTAACCAATCAGTGCACTGTGTACCGGAGGGTTACCAGAGTCCACCGGTGGCTTACAGGAAATTTGAGACCTAAACCATTGGCTTTATTTCTATGTACGATAGGAATTTGTATTTTTTTACAGGAAAACAGACCAGTAAATCTTACAATTGGTATCAATCTAAGTAGAGTCTATAACTACACTAATTAGTAGCTAAAAAATATTAACCAGTGGCATACCGGAAGTGTACGGGTGAGCTACCAGAAGTGTACAGGAGGATAACCGGAAGTGTACCGGAGGGTTACCGGAGTGAATGGTAGGGTAACTGGAGATGAACCGGAGGGTTATCCGAGTGTACAGGAGGGCTACCGGGTCTGGTACATACTGTTAGACTACAGTATAGTGAAAAATTGGGCGGAATTCGTGCAATTTATCCCTACTAGTATAATTATACATACTACATCATAACAAATTCTGGGCCCGCCGCACCAAGGTAGAAGGAAATGAAATATTTAATAGAAAATTTGCTGAAATCAAAACAATTTTAAATTAGGTTGATTTCATAATGACTCCCCTTAAAAATTGACACACCGCTGCTAATTGTTGTTGGCTACACGGCGGTGCCAGGTGGGATGCCAAACTCAGTCTGTGGGCTGAGTTTTGGCCGTTCCCCCAGTAGGCCTGTAGATATATAATTGATTAAAATTGATGTGTTGTGAGTATATTGTTAAAAAACAGGGCATGCTCATAATGACTCACCTTCAAAATATCCCCGCCACTGCCAATTGTTGTTGGCTACTCAGTGGTGCCAGTCGGGATGCCAAGCTCAGACTGTGGGCTGAGTTTCAGCCGTTCCCGTGGTAGGCCTGTAAATATTTAATTGAAAAAAATAATGTGTGGAAGTATATTGTTTGAAAACAGGGCGAGTTCATAATGACTCACCTTCAAAATATACCCACCACTGACAATTGTTGTTGGCTACACAGCTGTGCCAGGCGGGATGCCAAACTCAGTCTGTGGGCTGAGTTTAGGCCGTTCCCTTGATGGGATGGCGGGGTATCAATGTAATTGAAAAATATGGATGTGAAGAGATAGAAGTGAGAGTGCACCCACCCTACAGTTGCTGCTGGTTCAAGCACCTGTGTAGTAGGTATGGTACGGTATTGTATCATACTAAACTGTAAGTATAATATAAGTACTATTTTGACATGTGTTATCTTGTGTTCATATTTTTGGCGTAGTCCCTTCTGATAGTACTTATACATAAGTGTCATAAAGCCTTGCCAGTGAAGACATACATCTGGTATGGGAATTCTCAAAATTTGTACTTAATTCCTATTTGGAGGGTTTTTGATAGATTTGGCAGATTAGGGCCCTAACCTAGCCAGTGAATGATGTACTTGTGGGACAGGAACTCTCAACATTTATATTTAATTCCTATATGGAGGGTGTTTAAAAAAATTGCAGAACATATATAAAACCAACCGATTCGAAAATAAAAATAGGACCAATAAGCCATAGGCCACCAAAACTAAACCCAACAGATGATCTTCCTGTGTGTAACTCATGATTTGCAAAATGTCAGTCATGAACCACACGAACTCTTGGAAGACTTTTTGCTTCAAAGCTTAGTGTGATAAATGTATCTGTGGCTTAAACAATGTGTAAAAAACAGTAACCCACCCGTACACTCTTGAAACTTCCAGAAACCTCCCTGTACACTCTGACATTTGAGAGTGTACCGGAAGATTCCCGGTTTTTGTTTGCAGTGATATTGACCAGGAATGTAGCATAGGGGGGAATTCTTTCCTCTGATGCCTCGTTCACCCTAACTTGAGACCTTCACGAGAGAACATGGCTTGTAGCTCCTCTCCTAGGCTAGTACCTAGAAAATGTTTCTTGTACGAACTCCTTGGAGTGCAAAGGAAAAAATCTCTTGCACGGTAATGCGCGATGAGCTTAGTACCCAAATAGGAATTTAGTACTAATTTTGCGAATTCCTGTCCCACAAGTACATCATTCACTGGATAGCCTATTATTCTTCTTAAAATCATGATTACAGCATCATAATATAATATAATATAATATAATATAATATATTCTACGCTTGATAGTTATGTATAAGTACTATGAGAAGTTCCTGCACCAAAAAATACGAACATAAGGTTAACACATCACGAAAGACTACTTATATAACTACAGTATGGTATGGTACAATACCATACCATACCTATAACGCACTTGCTTGCACCAGCAGCAACTCTCTAGAGGGGGTGCATTCTCACTTCTATCCCCTAACCTCCATTTTTTCAATTGCATTGATACCCTGCCATCCCATCACAAGAACTGCTGAAACACAGCTGACAGACTGAGTTTGTCCTCCCACCTGGCATCACTGCCTAGCCAACAAAAGTTCACAGTCACGGGCTGTGATTGTTTCTCCTTTGTGTTTTCTACCGGTGTTTTGCTATTGACACATCGTTTTTTCAATTCAATGCTTGCAGCCTTTGCATTGTAAGGAAAACTCAGCCCACCACCTGAGTTTGTCATCCTGCCTAGCACCACCATCTAGCCAATGACAATTGGCAGCAGCAGGTATATTTTCAAGGGGAGTTTTCATGAACTCAACCTTTTTACAAATGTTTTACTTAGCACATGCCATTTTTTTCCAATTGAATACTTACAGGCCTACCACGAGAATGGCCAAAACTCAGGCCACATACTGAGTTTGGCATCCTGCGTAGCACTTCCATCTAGCCACCAACAATTGGCAGTGGCGGGTATATTTTTAGGGTGATTATTATGAACTCAACCATTTTTACAAATGTGCTACTGATCACTTTTTTTCAATTGAATACTTACAGGCCTGCCACAGGAACGGCCGAAACTCAGCCCACAAACTGAGTCTAGCCTTGTGCACAGCATAGTTCTCTAGCCAACCACAATTGGAAGCAGCAGATATATTTTCAAGGTGAGTCCAGTTTTACTTTGCCTATTTCACCAATGTTTACCTGAACACATCTCAATTTTTTCAATTGAATACTTACAGGCTTAACATAGGAATGGCCAAAACTCAGCCCACAGACTGAGTTTGGCATCACCCCTGGCATCCCATCTAGCCAACAACAATTGGCAGCAGCAGGTACATTTTCAGGTTGAGTCTTATGAACTCAACCTTTTTACAAATGGTTTTCAATGCATCTAATTTTCAATGAAATATTTGATATCCTTCCACAGGAATGGCCAAAACTCAGCCCACGGACTGAGTCTAGCCTCCCGTCCAGCATCACCATCTAGCCAATAACAATTGGCAGCACCAGGAATAGTTTCAGGGTGATTTTAAATGAACTCAACCTTTTAGCAAACGTTTTTCACCTCATCTAATTTTCAATTAAATATTTCATTTCCTTCTATATATAGAAAAGGCCAAAACTCAGCCCACAGACTGAGTTTTCCCTCCCTTCCATTTTGCTTCATGGAAGTGTTGCTTTATGTCATGCTTTATGTTTTTAATTATCTTTTTTATTTGAATTACAGATAACTTTCTATTATTGTCATTATATTGCAATAGTGTGTTGTTGGTGTGCAGGAAAAAATAAGTCTTAGTGCTGGTGTGGATGGTCCTTGGTAGCATTTTTAGTGTGTGGCTGAACTTTGGCGCTGTGTGGCTTTTCGTGCTCATTCTTTGGGGGGATGAAGGGGTGGTCCTCAAAGATAGGATGTACTTGCATGTCTTATTATTCTCGTAAAGCATATAATAATTTATTCTGGTAAATCATAATTATAGTACAAACTGTTACCCTCCCATATAATTAAGTAACTCTCCTGTATAGTCCAGTAACCCAACCGTACACTTCTGGTATGCAACTGGTAAACACTTTTTACCTAATAAGTAATGCAGTTTAGGCACTATTTAGATTTATATCAATTCTATATCATCCTGAGAAGTCTGCTTTCCTGTAAAAAATACCAATTTCTTGCATATGTAAAAATATAGGCAAACACTAGTTTAGGTCTGGAATGACCAGTAACCCACCGGTACACTCCAGTAACCCTCCCGTACACTAGTGTACCATAGGGTTACTGAAGTGTACAGCTGGGTTACTAGATGTACCATCCAGGGAGGTTCCTGTAACCCTATGTTCACTTGATTGTACAGGCAGGTTACTGGTGTTTGCAGCATTGTGTTGCTGAGCTGATTAGAAAAAAATCAGAGTCACAATGTTGGGGTTAGGCAACTTTGTATGTATTCTGGAGTCTTATTGCTCACCGTCAAATGATCTTGTTATTTCTTTTTGTGCAACATCTCAATTTTGGCTTTTAAATGTTGTTTGACCTGTATAATAATGAGCTTCGTAAATGTTAACACAAAAATTGTTTCAATTTATTTCTATCTTTCATCATACATCAAAGGACTCATTTCCCCTTCTCCTATGTATTAGCGTTTGAATTTTTCATACTCAAATTCATCCCGATTCATCAATTCTCATGTGACCTCCACAGTTTCATTTGCAATCATGTGCAGTTTGTTGACATCCAGGTAAGACCAAATGTTTAGATCATCAATGTTTTGCCTGTTGTGTGTACTTCAATTGGTACAATGCCCTCATCAGGACACTGAACCATTTGAAATCCATTTCCTTGCTTATTCCAAACCATGCCATCTTCCTCCTCCTAAGACATCCCCTCCCAATCTCCCTCGTCGTCATACCATGAAATGCAGCACTTCCTCAACCCAGTATAGTGGAACCAACAATGCTGTTGGAAGTCTTTGTAGCCCTGCACTACTGTAACAGCTAGTTGAGTTGTTTAGTTCTGGATTTTATGACTTAGATCTACTATTACGTCACTCGGACTATCTTGGGTGACTATCTTGGTGCGCTCCGGTTTCCTGTCTTGTCTGAGTCCTGCAAGATGTAAAACCCCGTGCTACTTCCCCTCTTCCGAGTTCGGGCGATTTCGCTCTCTGACAGCCTCTCGGCTCGAATCTCGGAACCTTAGGCACTCATCGTGTCCCACGTACAGTGGTATGTGCCTGTCGAATATCGCCGACGTCACATTCTTGGTGAAGATGTCAGCATCATTCGACTCTCCTGAAATATGACGTATGACCAGTAGTCCCTGGTCTTTATGTTCTTGCAAGAAGTAGTTGTGCACATCCACATGACGCGTTCTACCGCATACACTCCAACTGTTTGCTATGTCTACTGCGCCGGAGTTGTCCATCTCCAATAGCATGGGCAACTCCACTTGAAGTTCCAGTGATTCTAGTAGCCTGTAAATGAATAGCATATCATGCGCTACCATGACTCCAGCTGCTATCTCTGCCTCTGTCACTGATGACGTCACAAACTTCTGTGTGACGCTTCGAAACGATATGGGGATGTCATTTATGAATACACAACCCCCAGAAATGCTTCTTCAATCGTCGGGATTTGTTGTGTTATTGGAGTCTGACCTTCCATGTATTTTAAACTTGTAGCCCGGACTCCACATGTCTGTTGGGGAAATCACTAAGCCTCAATGTTCTGTGTGTGTGACGTATTTTATCAAGGTCTTGAGTGCACGGACATGAGCCTCCCTAGGTGCAGTCATGTGCCTAGCAAGTCCGCGCACGGCATTAAATATGTCTGGGCGCGACCACTGCATCATGAACATGCACGTTGCAGTCACGGACCAGTACATCTTCGTGTCAAGTGTTTCTGTACCGTCGTCATCACCCTTAATCAGTACTTGTCCTGCTACCTCAGGTGTTTTGGATACCGGCCCTTCAGGTACTTTGTACTCGTCCAGTAGTTTCTTGATAAGGACTGGCTGTGTGAACTTTGCAGAGCTTACTGCCCACGTATTCTGTGAGCACCCCTTCGCGTTTGCACGTGAATGCCTTTTCTACATTGCTTTGGACTTGTTTCACTAAGTTGGGAGGGCCTAAGACCATGACGTCATCGACCCAAGCCACAAACATGATCAAGGCCCCATTGATCCATCCATAGTACAGGCATGGATCAGCCTTTGATTGTTTGTAGGTCACGTTCTTGATGTGTGTTGTGAACGTCTTGAAGAAACAGTATGCAGCCTGCTTGGTACCGTAAACGGTACGTTCATCCGTAATATGACATCACCTGGGTACCACTCCTGAAAGCCATCCGGACTTCTATGTAGAGCTCTTCACCGTTCACGAATTGTCTTTGAAGGAATGCCCCTTCAACATTGATAATTGCTGACGTCCATGACCTGTTCATGCAGTATAGCATGAGTATGATTCGCACTGTGATGGGATTGGTCACCGGTGCGGCAATAGAGTTGGATGCGTAGTGACTCCCATCTACTTGCTCGTACCCACGTGCGTTGAGCCTTCCCCTACGAGTTCCGTTCGACTTCTGTTTCATAGCCCATGTCATGGTGAGAACCTTCGCACCCTTTGGTAGCAAATATCTTGGGACGGCAGTTAGGGCGTTGTACTTGTCGGAAGCGCCTTCTCGTTTCGGATTTCCTTGTGCCATTCTTCTGCGTCAGGACTTCGCATGGCCTTCTTGTAGTTTAGTACCTTCAGTTGACTTGTGTGGCTTATACCGCCACTTACACCAGCTCCAATAAGAGTCACCTCCATGCTTCACAAGGCCATATACGTATTAGCCAGGTCACCGTGGTCTAGCTTGGCCATCTCTCCTAGGTACCGTAGCTCCACAGCCGGTGCACACGTGAGCCTGTCAGGGGGCTTAATCGCGCGACGCGCCCTTGTACGTCCAGTACCGGGCCCCATGACCAATGGTGTACTTAGTTTCACATGTCCGCTGCGTCCACGTTTGAAAATTGTTGAAAAAGACACCATCCAGGACATGTCCAGGACACGTCCAGGACATGTCCTGGACATCTCGTGTTTTTAGTGTTTTCAAACAAGGATGCAGGACATTCAATTTTAGACACAGAGGACACGACAGGACGTGAGAGGACTTGGAGTGTTTACTTCATTTAGGGGCCCTTATTGATACTTTCAGGTGAACTATACCAAGAATGGTGGCTGTTGCATGCATATTACATTCATTCAAGTGCAATCCATATGGCTTGCAGTACAAAAATATTTAAGATACCTTGGTATGTGCCTGGATACTGTCATGTAATATGTGTGAGTCGAAATTTCTGAGGACACGGGGCGGACATGGGAATCAACACTAACGTATGTCCTCGTGTCCACAAAAAAACCGCGTCCTGGAGAAATTAAGGACATAGGACACGTCCAAGGACATGTCCAGGACATGTGAAACTAAGATCATGTACCCCACGTCACCGTGCCTCCCAACCTGTTAGGCTGATTGTTACTTGGTCCTGATGTCGTGACGTCATCCTCATTTTTGATGCCTAAACATGTAACTGACTCAGCTCCTAACTCGGATTCTAGGTCTTCAGGTGTATCTAGGTTGATGACGCCTGTCGCGTCATCCTTGAAGTACATGCGCTTCAACCAGTACACGTCACACTCACAATGACGCGAGATGTCAGCATGTCCCACATATGTACGCTGTCACTTTCACTGTCAGCGTACCCCACAAACATCATCGTGGCACTGCGATCGCCTGTCTTACGTCTTTCCCTTCTCACTGCAAACGAATTGTTAGTAAGCTGTTAGTAAAAAGCAAAGGG
>JABMIG010000468.1:0-61404 GCA_013187285.1 Cyclotella cryptica
ACTGTAAAAACGTACCTAGCAGTAGCTCATAATCTCTCTAATGTCGCGACCATGGAAATATTAGTCCCTCCTTCACTAGCATTGTATTAGCAGACGTTAGAGACCCGCCCACATGGCAGCCCGTACAGGAAAAACGTTTTCAAACCATGTCACTAATCAAAGTGTCACGGGATGTCTTGGCACTCATGCCACACAAGACCCTCACCCGCATCCTTGGCGAACCCACTTACGCCGCCGTCTGCTAGCTCAAATGTGAGCCAGGCGCTAATCTCACCGCCGTCAAGGTTTCGCGGGGACATGGAAAAGGCCTTCTCGGCAAACTTCTCCCGGCCCCAGTTTTCACCGCCCGAACCAGCCAGGTATACACACCACTGGCACTAGAGCCGCCCCAATACCCAAACATCCCACAGGGGACCACAGTCACCAATCACAAGCGCCTCTGCGCCCTCAACGACGACGCCAAAAAGGAGTGGCAAATCCTCGAGCAAGCCCGCCGCATTGCTGTCAATCTCGCCACTGAGGCCATCGAGTCCATGTACTATGCAGAAATTGAGGATGCCGATGAAGGTCTCAATGATGTCCTCATCCGTGACCTCCTCAAACACATCGAAGATCGATATTGCACAATCACCCAGGATGAAATTCATCGGAACATGGAACTCTTCCTCCGCAGCATCGATCCTTTGCTGCCACTTGCCATCTACACCAAAAGCAGGAGGACTGCCAAGAGTTCTCCATCGATGCACGTGTCCCCATCTCACAGGAACTCATGGTTACCACGGCACCAAACACGCCGTGAACTGCGGAGATTATCACCAAGCCTGGAGGGAATGGCGACGCACACACCCGGCAAATCAAATCTGGGCCAATTGGAAGACCCACTGGACGCGGGCCCTTCAAGAGAACCGTGACATCCAACGAATCACAGGGGGTGGTGGAGGATTCGCCGGCAATGCCATGGAAGACGACATTGCCAACCAACTTCGTCACGGGTTTGGACAACCTCGCCAACGCCGCCGTCCAGAAAAATGAAACTGTCAAAAAGCTTATCACGATGAACCAACAACAGGATCAGGTCATCGTTAGCCTCACCAAAAGCCTTGAGGAGGAAAAGCGCACCAACAGTACCCTCCTTGCCATCATCAGTGCTGCTGGACCAAAAGCAACCACAGGCAACAACAATAGCAACCTAGCAGGTGGGGGCACATGGGAAAAGAAACTCGACCCCAATGGATACTGTTGGTCACACGGCTACAAGGTAAAAATCGGCCATAACAGCCTCACATGCAACAAACGCTTGAGGGACACAAGGAAAATGCGACACGAGCTAACACAATGGGAGGAAAGGAGCACAATAAAGAGTGGAAACCACAGGCGTGACGGGGCGGGCCAGCAGGAGATAGGAACACCAATAAACTAATAGCACTTAATTGCTGTAAACTAGTTAACCATGTACCTTCTCCTGGCTGTACCCATCCGCCACACCTTAACACACCCGCTATTATCAACACGTGAGCAAACATCTCGTTACTCAACACCGATGCGCCTGCGCACCGTAGCCAGGAACAATCCCTACCAAAATCGATCATTCAACCAAAAGGACCAATCCCGACAATGACAGAAAATCTGGTGCTCCTTCTCAACAAGTTACCTAACGACGCGACTAGCCTACCACACACCTGATATCAAAAACAACCTGGTTGCGGCATCAGGACTTGTCGATGCGGACGAGGGCGGCGATGTTGACTGATGATAGACATGAAACGTCTGCTTCCTTTCCGCTAGTTTTGCGATGGTGACTTACGATTGACGTTGACGTTTGGAACTTGATGACACTACGGTTGAGTGGCCCATTGCCATGATGCATGGTCACCCTTTGGTTGATGCGGAGATTACCATGCGGTGTGTATGAGGAATCACAGTAGGTTTGAGTGGAGCTTTGCCGCGGACTAGCAGAGCATTTTGTTGGGGCTGAAAATTTGGCACCTGTCTCACTTATGGTGGGCTCGGGGTGGTGGGCGATGTGAGGGGCTACTGTAGTCAGGTGGGCGTAGCATAATAAGTAAGCCCAAAGCTAGCTTCCACCTGTAACCTACCTACCTCCGGTAACCCACCGGTACACTCTTAGATCCCTCCCATAGGTAGGAATCTGTTTTTTCGGCAAATCAAGTAACTCTTGTGCAAACTCCGGTAACCCTCCCGTACACTCCGGTTACCATCCCGTACACTCCGGTATCCCTCCGGTGCTCTCCGGTAACCCTCCGGTGCTATCCGGTGACCTTCCAGTACAATTCTGGTTACCCTCCTGTACACTTCCGGTTACCCTCCCGTAGACTTCTGGTATGGCACCGGTAAACATTTTTTAGCGCCTAAGTAATGCAGTTATAGCCACTTATTAGATTGATATCAATTCTAAGACTTTAGCGTCTAAGTATGCAGTTATAGCCTCCAATTAGATTGATATCGATTCTAAGACTTACTGAGAAGTCTGTTTTCCTGTAAAATGTACCAATTCCTATTGTACGTAGAAATAAACCCGAAAGCTCCTTTGGTCTCGATTTCCGTAACCTCCGGTAGAGACTCCGGTAACCCTCCTGTACACTATTTTACCGGAGGGTTACAGAACGGTAACGGGAGGTTACCGGAAGATACCATTCCAATGGCTCGAGTGTACGGGGAGGTTACCGGTGTTTTTCGTTTGCAGTGATCTAATTGTAACTCCAAAATGTCTGCTTATGCCCACCTCTACGGTCCACATGACTACAATTCATCACCCTTTGTGCTGCTTGGTATGGAAGCCCTTGTCCATGACAAACCCAACCAATGCAAGACCTATGCCCAACACTGCTCCAAGGGATGGGTCATTGGCATGTCTACAGAGCACTACAGGTGCTGGAAGATTTGGCCCACCGCCACACGACCACTCGCATTGCCGCAACAGTTTTCTTCAAACACAAATACCTCACAAATCCATCCATTTCACCTACCGATGCACTCATCGCTGCAGCGGCCAACCTTGCCCATGTCACGCAACTCAATGCCAAAGCATAGCATGTAGGGGCCAAAAAACTGCAGGACCACAGCGCCTGCAACAACTTTTCAGAGAAACAGCCAAGCAACAGCTGATCACTCCGGCACCACACAAACAAGACACCCCCCGCGCCCCACCTCCAAGGGTGCCAACACCTACACCACTCCCAAAACTCCCCGTTGTCTCTGACAATGAAGACAGCATGATGACGAACCTGAGCCACCTCCAAGGGTATGGACACATTGCGTCATCCCATCGGTGCGAAACCTGCAACCTACATCAACACCACCAGCTCTCAACACATGAAAACGAGTCTGTTCCCTCACATACACACAACGACATTACCCATCCAACATGCTCCACGCAGTACTCAATGATGAGACTGGTGAGTTAATGGAATCTTGTATCTTACCCCAAATACCGTGACACCTGGAAGATAATGCATATGGAAAGGAACTCAGACATCTAGCGCAAGGCTTACCTGGCATTGTAAAAGGCACCGACACTATTGTGTTCATCCAAAAAAACAAATGTCCCTCAGGACCGCTGGAAGGACGTAACGTACGGACGTAACGTACGGACGTATTGTGGCCAAATTTTGCCCCGAAAAAGGCGATCCATATCGCATTCGCCTAACAGTTGGCGGTAATCGCATTAACTTCCCAGGGGACTGTGGCACACCCACAGAAGATATGATTATTGTCAAAATACTGCTCAACAGTGTCATCTCTACAAAAAATGCCAAGTTCATGACCATCGACATCAAAGATCTTTATCTCAACACACCAATGGCGCACCCAGAATTCATGCAACTCAACTGTCTGACATTCCCACCAACATCATTGATCTCTACAAACTTTGTCGCATTGCACGTGATGGTTATGTCTTTGTGTACATTCAAAAGGGCATGTATACTACCACAAGCCAGAATAATTGCACACAACTTGGCCAACGGCTATCACCAAAGCAAAATCAACCCCGGCTTCTGGATGCACGAATGGTGACCCATCTACTTTGCCCTCTGTGTTGATGATTGCGGCATCAAATATGTCGGAAAAGTACACGATCTCATCAACACTCTGAAGGGCCACTACGAAATCTCCATGGACTGGAATGGAAGGCGTTATATTTGGCTTACACTACAGTGGGACTACCGGAACTGCCGTGTCCACCTGTCAATGCCCGGATAATGTGAAAAAGCTGGACAACACTTCCAACACTCCAAGCCGAACAAACCACAACATCAACCATATCCCAGTGCGCCCCGTACCTATGGCAACAAACAACAGTTGTGTGCCAGTGCCGACACATCACCAACACTGGGCAAGCAACAAAAGACTTTAGTACAGGAAGTAAAAGGAGTTTGTCTCTACTATGCCAGGGCAGTTGACTGTACTATGCTCACAGCACTTGGATAACTCGCAACACAACAGGCCAACCCTACAATGACCACCCTTGACAGAGTCCACCAATTCTTGGACTATGCCCTATCACACCCCAATGCTGGTGTCCTTACCGCGCGATTGATATGGTGTTAGCGGCCCACAGTGACACATCTTATCTCGCAAAAACGAACACACACAGCTGTGCCGGTCAGCACTTCTTTCTTTCATTCAAAAAATATGCATTACCCCACCAACAATGAGGCCATCCTAACCATCGCGCAAATCATTAAAGCCGTCATGTCCTCAGCCACAGATGCAGCACTTGGTGCGCTCTACATCAATGCACGTGAGGTCATACCTCTGCATCACCTCCTCATTGAAATGGGCAATCCGCAACCACCCACTCCCATACAAACGGACAACTCCACATCCATGGGTGTTTTCAAAAACACCATCCAACCAAAATGCACTAAGGCCATGGACATGCGTTTTCACTGGCTGCGCTGCCGCATTAACCAAAAACACTTTTGGCCGTACTGGCGCACTGGTGCTACCAACTTAGCAGACTATGTCACTGAGCATCGCCCCGCCATTCATCATCAAGCAGTACGGCCCCTCTTTCTAACAGCTGATCAACCACTACTATCACATTGGAAACTCACAGCACCCTGCGTTCCACACGACTCAGGCATTCATCCCCCAAATATCAGGCCAGCTGCTGGTGCTACATAACCACAACACAGATACGGTCTACACCATACCATTGCAAGGGTGTGCTATGTATACAATACGTACACATACTCCAATGGATACAGTACTTTACCTGTCTACCTCATTACTTACACAGTGCTACAGACATAGAACTTTACCTGTCTACTTGGATGCTAATATGGTATGGCTAGCATAAAACAGTCATAATTTAGTAATCACCCTATTATGAACATTTACGTATTTGCTATGCTCAGCAGTAACGCACTGGTATTCCTCATGACTTCATCTTGTGCATATTCTCACAAGTTCGTTCCGCCGTCATGCTTTTAGTCATGGTGAAGTCACTCAATTTCTTTCCTGTTGCTTTGCAGACAACGACCTTCCAGTTATTGCGGCAGATTTTGGCATTGTCAGATGCTTCCGCCTTAATCATCACCTTGGACAAGTCAAGATAGATCCTATGCCCTGGTATATCTGTCTTGGGCGTGATCGATTCTTTTGGAACATTCTTTTGCCATGCCTTGGATTGCGCGCAGTGCTTGCATGGCTTCAACGTGCCACGCGTCAGTGTCCACCAAAGCTCCCTAGGTGTTTTGTGCATGACCCAACAAACAATGGTCCATATTGATGTTAAGCCTCATGGGCTTGGTCACACTTCCAGCAGTCACTTCAACACTTCATGCAAACTTGCATGCGTATATTACCCCTTTCTCAGTGGGCATCACAATGTCAAAATCTATCGTTCCATCCTTCCTGTTTTCGATACGTATTAGAGTCTTGTTGCCATGTATTATTTTCCACCCTTGCTTATGTATCAGTTTTGACATGCTGAGCAGGTTGAAGTTGTGCTTTGCACTAAAGCTGCAGTCTTTCAATACTGCTTTTATCCCTGCTTTCCTGTCTTTACTCATGAAGACCCCTGGGATGTCAATCAGGGTGGTAGACTCCATTGCCAAGCCAGAGTGCTTTAGGCTGTACACCATTGTGTCACAAACATTCTTTGCCCTGACGTTGTACCTCGTCACATGTGTGCTGGCCACGGTGTCACAGATACACACGTCTTCCTGGTGCAATATTGCCAACGCGTCATCACCATTCTCAGCCAGTAAGTCAACTCCCAGCTTCCCCGGGACCAGTGACATCAAGGATACCTCAACACTTGAGGATGCCGCTTCTGTCTTGGAGGCCTTCTCCTTGTACCAAGCGGGTGCCTTCTTGGGAAATGTCTTGTAGCACTCCGCCTCCTTCACTGCTACCGAAAGTATAGCTGTGGTTATAGTTGCAAGAGCTCAACTATAACTCTCCCTACAGGTGCCTATAGTTGACTTATAGGATAGAAATCACAACTATAGGTCCCTCAACTATAACTACACTGCAAACGAATTGTTAGCAAGATGCACGTTTTTGTTAGCTAAATGGTTAGCAAAAGGATGCGACAAAAGCAACAATCGAACAGTATTGTTTTGTTGTGGGATACAATGTAGTGACTATGATAGTGATGGAGATGATGTGACAATGAAGGATGATGAGTTTGACAGGAAGAGAGTGCCTCAGAGGTCAATTTCCTGTTTGACATGCCAGGTACCGCTATGCACAGAGATCCGTGGGAAGAATATGAAAACTTGTTATCATCGCTGGCATGATGTTGTGAAAGAATTAGGTTGCAATTAAGTCAAGAATAGAACTCTGGGAGGCTCATCAACGGGAAAGAAAGAGGACAAACAATGTAGTGACTATGATAGTGATGGAGATGATGTGACAATGAAGGATGATGAGTTTGACAGGAAGAGAGTGCCTCAGAGGTCGATTTCCTGTTTGACATGCCAGGTACCGCTATGCACAGAGGTCCGTGGGAAGAATATGAAAACTTGTTATCATCGCTGGCATGATGTTGTGAAGAATTAGATTGCAATTAAGTCAAGAATAGAACTCTGGGAGGCTCATCAACGGGGAAAGAAAGACGACAATACAAAATAATGATAAATTTGTTGTTTAAATATTAGTGTATTTACTACTAACTTTTTCTCATGTGTGAATATTCACACACATAACTACACTGGCTTTGTACTTATGAGAGTCACTCTCTTTGGACCATAAACCTTTTTTTGCATCCCAGTATGTTGTCAAAGTTCTCCCCCATTTGTATTCAAAGTGCATG
This sequence comes from Cyclotella cryptica, assembly GCA_013187285.1. Taxonomy (NCBI): domain Eukaryota; phylum Bacillariophyta; class Thalassiosirophyceae; order Thalassiosirales; family Thalassiosiraceae; genus Cyclotella; species Cyclotella cryptica. Next base: position 7,286 of record JABMIG010000468.1, read on the forward strand.
AACCACTCTTCAAACCATGTTAGGGAGGATTCTCGCTCCAGCATGAGAGCAATATCACCATCACACAAGGAAATCCGGTCCTCCGTATTACCTCGTCATCAGATATGTCTAACCCAATAGATGTAGAGGCGTACAAAGTCATCTCGCGGGTCTTTTGATTTTCGGTTTGCTGTGTTCAAATGAATTTATTTGTACCATTTGGTGACGCTTCAATTGGTTTCACGACATTGTGCTTGAGTCCAAAACCATGATTGATGTAGTCATCTTTCTATTGGGTGATTGGTTGAGTTAAACTTTATTTCAGATGAAAAATGTCTTAGACTTTGATGCCGCGAATTTAATTAAAAAAGGAATCGTGGGCATGTTCTTCCGGCTAGCAGTTCACGAATACTTTGAATTCAGTGATTTCTGCAGAGAATGTCAAGAATCTATTGAAACCAATCGAGTTTACAGCGTGGAGGTTCTGGCCTTTGGTCCGTTGTGTGACTTATGGATTGATTCCTGAGATACATCGTATTTTGTGAGTGAACTCTGTGGATTTAGTTTGAAACGCAATTCTGGCGTCAAAGGCCCGAGGCGACGGTAGTAATAAAAGAAAAATCAATGCAAGTGGAGGAAAAATCAAAAGATGGAATGGAGGCGGGAGATGCAAAAGAGGTCTTTCTAGAATAATGAGGCAAGTTACGTTTGAGATGGATGGGTTAATAACAAACTCGACCCAGACATGAACATCAGATAATAATGCAAGCAAAAATGAGCAACATACATCGAAGCATGACGAGGGAGCAAAGCTGTGGTGGGAAGGCAGTGTGTTGCCAACAACTGACCACATCCCCAATTTTTGTATATAACATTGTGATGCAGTTTTTTACTTCATACTCAATACAACACATACAAAATTATCTGAACACTCAATAGGATTAATAAGCCCACATAAACCCCTCACTGTTCTCTAGGCCCACAAGTCACTGTCAGGAGGATATTCAAATGGTGGGTCCCAACATCTCCCTCAGTGGAGTTTGTTGTGATTGCACTGGTTTTCTTGTTTGAATTCTTATCACAATCGTAGATGATATTCATTTTCAATTATCGGCCCGACAATAAGGTTGATCAAGTAAACTTGATTTTTTCGCGATTTTCTGAAGTTGCTCCTGGCACATGACACATCAATCTGACTAGAAAGGGGTCTACAACCAGTCCTAAATTATGAAATCCACAGCCATTTCCTACAATTTATCCATACTCTTGTGGCAGGGCACTGTTTTGGCACAACCAATTCCAGTAGTTCATTACTTTAGATGATCAACTTCACAACTACCTAGCGATGTGTTTGTCAGTTCCCTGAATGACTTTGTCAAGCAGAGTTTCAATCTAAGTAAGTTTTCTCTCATGATTGAATCAGAATAATGAATTATTGATCAGAACAGAATGAGGACTGTAGATGCTATTTGTGCAAATTTGTGAACTTACATCTGTTTCCATGATGTATATATTTTATCTATCTAAACTTTTCAGTTTATTACCACATTGAGCATTATAAGTCTCTACACCATTAATGCTTGATAGAAAATAATGAATACTAATGCTGCAGTGTTTCATGCATAGTGAAGGGAAAATAAAAGTAGTAGGCAATTGAATAGTGTAGGCAGGTGCTAAATAGTGTAAACAATTGCATATCATCTTTCATCACACATCTTGGCAATGATCTGCCTGTCCCCAAACATTCTCTGATCTAACATTTTTTTGTTTCGATGGCACAGTCTTTATTCTCAAAAGTAACATCCACCCACACATGCTCTTGGTTGGAATGAGCATCAATGATGGCGACATTGAGCACTTTGCCATCTTGTCCACACTTGCTGAGCAGAACGAGATGCATTGTTCGTCGTTAATTAGGTGATAACTAATTTATGCGAGCTATTTTGTAGTCAATTCAGTCCCACGTACTGATGACGCATTTCGTTGGCGCTTAGGACGGGCCTTTTTGGGCTGAGGACCTGAGAGAGTACTCACATGCTACTCACATACTGTAGGTACATACTTGATTGTATGTGGAGAACATGATGGGTGTTTTGGCTGGTTTTTGGCTAGTCTTATCACACCCTTGCAGTGAAAGAACCCATCAGGTGTGTCTTGGTATTGTTTTTAAGCGGCACAAGCGTGTGGGGTAAGGGTAGGGAGTGTGGTTGCAACTTTTAGTATGTTGTGTGCCTTTTTTCGCGTAGGAGGAGAAGTTTCGTAGGTGTTGATAGGTATATGTGGCGAACAGCTTGATGATGAATGGCGGGATGATGTTTCGTGTCATAGTCCGCTAGGTTAGTGGTTCCTGCGCGCCAATAGGTGCAAAACTGTTTTTGATTTTCTCGACAACGGAGCCAATGAAAACGCATGTCCATTGCTTTGGTGCGTTTGGGTTGGATGATGTTGGTGACCACTCCAAGGGCTGTGGAGTTGTCAATTTGTATGGGAGTTGGAGGTTGTGGATGTCCCAGTTCATTGAGAAGGTGTCGTTGTGGTATTGTTTCCCATGCATTGATGTACAGAGCTCCTAGTTCGGCTTCAGCTGCTGAAGACAAGACGGGTTTGATGATTCACTGCAAACGAAAAACACCGGTAACCTCCCCGTACACTCGAGTGTACGGGGAGGTTACCGAGCCCCGAATGGTATCTTCCGGTAACCTCCCGGTACACTTCTGTAACCCTCCGGTAAACTAGTGTACGGGAGGGTTACCGGAGTCTACCGGGAGGTTACCAGAAATTTGAGACCAAGAGGAGCTTTTCGATTTTTTTCTACGTACGATAGGAATTGGTACTTTTTTACAGGAAAACAGACTTCTCAGTAAGTCTTAGAATCGATATCAATCTAATTAGTGGCTATAACTGCATTACTTAGTAGCTAAAAAAATGTTTACCGGTGGCATACCGGAAGTGTACAGGAGGGTAACCGGAAGTGTACGGGAGGGTAACCGGAAGGTTACGGGAAGGCTACCGGAGAGTACCGGAGGGTTACCGGAGCATACGGGAGGCCTACCGGAACGTTACAGGAGGGTTACCGGGAGGGCTACCTACTGTTGAACTGCAATAATAGAGTATGTGCAATTTATCTCAACTAATATAATTAAGCATACTACATTTACAGATTTAGGGGGCCCGCCCAACTCATCGCCCACCAAAAGGACACAGGTGCCAAAATTTCAGCCCCAAGCTGCTCCAAGATGAAAAACGATACTGTGGACAAAAATATCACTAAGGCAGAAGAAAATTAATTATTTAATTGAAACTAAGCTGAAATGGAAACAATTGGAATATAGTATGACTTCAATAACTCACCATAAAAATTTACATGCCTCTGCAAACCGTTGTCGGCAACACGGCGGTGCAAGGCGAAATGCCAAACTCAGTCTGTGGACTGAGTTTCGGCTGTTCCCGTGCCTGGCCTGAAATAAAATAATTGAAAATTAGATGTAGTCAAGACATGTGTAGAAATGATTGTATTCTATTCAACTCACCTCTGTTAATATACCCGCCGCTGCCAAATATTGTTGGCAACATGGCGGTGCAAAGCGAAATCCAAAACTCAGTCTGTGGACTGAGTTTTGGGGATTTCAGAACAGGGCCTGTAACTATTTAATTGAAAAAATTAAAATATTTTGAGTATAATAGGGTCGAAAATGATGGGTTAATGAAAACTCACGCCCAAAATATACCCGCCGCTGCCAATTGTTGTTGGCAACAAGGCGGTCCAAGCGGAATGCCAAACTCAGTCTGTGGACTGAGTTTCGCGATTTCGCCAGTACAACTGTAACTAGTTAATTGGAAAAAAATGGACGACTGGTGAGTAAAATAGTGCGTAAAATGGTGAGTTCATCACAACTCACCCCCAAAATATACCCGCCGCTGCCAATTGTTGTTGGCAACATGGTGGTCCAAGGCGGAATGCCAAACTCAGTCTGTGGACTGAGTTTCGGCGATTTCGCCAGTACACCTGTAACTAGTTAATTGGAAAAAAATTGGACGTGTGGTGAGTATTATAATGCGAAAAATGGTGAGTTCATCACAACTCACCCCCAAAATATACCCGCCGCTGCCAATTGTTGTTGGCAACAAGGCGGTCCAAGGCGGAATGCCAAACTCAGTCTGTGGACTGAGTTTCGGAGATTTCGCCGGCAGGCCTGCAACTAATTAATTGAAAAAAAATTAGACGTGTGGTGAGTATTATAGTGTGAAAAATGGTGAGTTCATCACAACTCACCCCCAAAATATACCCGCGGCTGCCAATTGTTGTTGGCAACAAGGCGGTCCAAGGCGGAATGCCAAACTCAGTCTGTGGACTGAGTTTTGGCGATTTCGCCGGCAGGCCTGCAACTAATTAATTGGAAAAAAATTGGACGTGTGGTGAGTATTATAGTGCGAAAAATGGTGAGTTTGTCACAACTCACCCCCAAAATACACCCGCCGCTGCCAATTGTTGTTGGCAACAAGGCGGTCCAAGGCGGAATGCCTAACTCAGTCTGTGGACTGAGTTTCGGCGATTTCGCTGACAGGCCTGCAACTAATTAATTGAAAAAAATTTGGCTGTGTGGTGAGTATAAAATTGCAGAACAAGACGAAATCGTGATTACTCACCCCCAAAATATACCCTCCAATGCCAATTGTTGTTGGCAACATTGCAGTGTAAGGCGGGAGGGATAACTCAGTCTGTGGACTGAGTTTCGGCCATTCCCATGATGGGCCGGTGGGGTATCAGTGATGTAATTGAAAAAAATAATTGTGTGATGTGAAAGCAGTGAGAGGGCTCACTGCTATTGTACCGTACCATACTGTTGTGTCTGGGTCAAGCACCATTGTTGTAGTATGGTACCATACGTAGATGTACTAAAACTGAATTATCATACAAATACGCCACACAAGAATTAGGTGTGGTGATACAAAGGAATAAGTAACAGTTACGTAGACACACTTAGCCAATTTTCAGCCCCACATATTATTCTTATGTATTCTCATTTTTGGCGCAGTCACTTCTGATAGTACCATATGATTTTGAAAATATGAATAGGCCCAAAGCACACTCACCAAATGAAGTCATGATCAAGCCTAGAATTGAAACCAAAACTAGACCCAACAGGTGATCTTGCTGTTTACAACTCGTGATTCACTAAATGTGAGTCACGAAACAAACAACCACTCGGAAGATATTTTTTGCTTCAAACCTTAGCGCGATAAACGAAAATGCGGCTTAAGTAATGTATAAAAAAACCGGTAACCCACCCGTACACTCTTGAAATTCAGGTAACCTCCCCGTACACTCTGACGATTTGCGAGTGTACGGGGAGGTTACCGGTGTTTTTCGTTTGCAGTGTTTGTGCGAGGGTTAAGATGGCGCCGTTGTTGCGGGGGGACGGATCGTCTTCTGATAGGAAAAATTGTCCCCCTGTCCGGCTGCGTGCTTTTGTTTCTGATAGATAGGATACGTCGCTGTGGACGGCAAGGATCATGTTGCTGGCACGGTAGGTTATCATGGCGTCTGGGTGTGTCATGGCGTAGTCGAGGAACTGGTGTATTTTCGACATGGTATTCTGTGTTGGTGCCGATTGTTGGGTGGCAAGGGACCCCAGTGCAGGTAGCATGGTGCAGTCCACAGCTCGTGCGTAGTACAGGAAGACGCCGATGACTTCCTGGACGAAGGTTTTGTCGGTGTTGGAGAGTAATGCTGAGTCATCCGCAGTGTCGACAAACTGTTGTTTGGCACCATAAGTGCGGGGTGTATGAGGATAGGGTTGATGCTGTGGTTTGATGGGAACAGGGTGGTGAAAACGGTGGCCGGCTTTCTTGCAGTATCCTGGCATGGAGAGTTGTACTTGTTGGAGGGTATAGTCCCATGCGATTGTGAGCCCAAGGTAACGCTCACCTTTCCAGTCTTGTGACGTTTCGTAGTGTTCGTTGAGAGTTTGTAAAGGTGCTGTGCATGTTTGATGCCAACATATTTGACACCGAAGTCGTCAACACACAGAGTGAAGGAGATAGGGCGCCAGTTGTGTTTCCAGAAACCAGGTGTGATGGAACTTTGCCGGTAGCCTTTGAGGGCCAACCTTTTTTCAAGGAGTTGTTGAGCGATGATGCCCGCCTGTGGGAGACCGTACATTCCTTTTGGATCAGGACATAGACGTATCCATCAGTAGTGACAAGTTTGTCAAGTTTGTAGAGTTTAATGATGTGGTCTGGAATGTCGGATAGTTTGAGTCGCATGTATTCAGGGCGAACCATTGGTGTGTTGAGGTAGAAATCCTTGATGTCGATGGTCATGAACCGTGCTCCTTTTGTGGAGATGACGCTGTTGAGGAGAATCTTGGTGGTGAGCATGTCAGCTGTTGGTGTGCCGCAGTCGCCAGGGTAAGTGATCCTGTTACCGCCAACTGTGAGTCAAATGCGATAAGGGTCGTCCTTCTCGGGTCGGTAGTTGGCAACGATGCGTCCGTAGGTGACGTCCTTACGACGTTGCGGAGGGATTTCGTTGTACGCAATGAAGACTATAGTGTTGGTGCCTTTGACAGTGCCGGGATACCTTGGGCAAGGCGACCGAGTTCTTTGCCATATGCATTTTTCCATATGGTGCAGTACTTTGGGTTTTTGATGAGGTGGCGATACTCGAGGAGTTCTCCAGTGTCGGTGTCGAGTATGGCTGAGAGGGCCTCACGTGGAAACTGCCTGGTTGCTGCGCGTCGTGGTGTAAGCGGTGTTCGGGTGTTGTGGAGCAGGTGTAGGATGGTTTCCTGTGTGTTTGTATGTCTTGCGACTGCGCGTGTTGTATGTCGGGGAGGATGGGGGTGATGACACCCTTGGACGTGGTGTCATGGTTTGTTGTGGTGACACCCTTGGAGGTTGCAGAGGCAGCCGGGGCACCGGGTGTGGGATGGTTATTGATTCGTCGTCACTGTCACTGGAGTCGCTGTCATAGTCGGAAACTGCTGCCGGTGAGGACGGGCGTGTTGCGTTTGGTGAGTGTTGTTGATAATGTGTTGCATTGTGTTGCGGGGGAGGCGATGGTTGTGTTAGGATTTGTAGTCGGGTGAGATCTGATTGGTTGACTTTGTTGTTGTGATGGGCCTGGAGATTGTTTGTGAGTAGATGAGATAGGTTTGCAGCGGCTGCTATGATTGCGTCTGCAGTGGTGACAGAGGGGTTGGTGATGTACTTGTGTTTGAAGAAGACTGTGGCAGAGATACGGGTGGTGCGCGGGTTGGTGTCCATACTTTCCAGCAGCGGTAGTGCTCGTGGGATGTGCCGATGACATACCCCTTGGTGCAGTGTTGGGCAAAAGATTTGCGGCGGTGGGGTTTGTCGTGGACAAGGGCTTCCATGCCCAGGGGGACGAAAGGGTGTGCGTTGTAGTCATGATGACCGTAGAGATGCGTATGGGAGGAAATGTGGGGGTATGCATTGGATTGCCGTAGAAGGCAGAGTTGGCGTTCCATTTGTGGTAGTAATTGGCACCAAAGGTGGAGGGAAATTTAGCGTCTGTGCCACTGATGACGGCAATGAAGTGGTCCTTCCAGGTTTGGATAGCTTTTTCTGCTATGTTACTTCGATGGTCGTCAGGTGGGACAAGTTGATAGGTCATGCCTGATGCGGTGATGGCGAGTTTGTAGGCGGCAGATATTTCATTGTCCAAGACCTGTCGGGTGGGTTGGATTCCACAGGCTTTCATGCGTTGGAGGGCGCGGTTGCGTGCTAGGATGAGTTCTCCTTCAGTTTTGTTCTTGGTAGGTTCGGCCCATATGGAGTTGCTGTCAACATGATACAGAATCATCTGGTACCGATTTCCTTGACTGGAGAGATGAGGGAACGTACCAGTTTGATCTGTGTAAAGGGTGCCGTGGGTGTCATAGGTCTGGATAAAGATGTCATGTAGTTGTGGGAGAGGTGTACAAGGTTCCGCTTGGGGAAGGGCCTGTTTGGTGGATCTTGTGCCTTGATGTTGGTTCCTCATGTGTCCCTGTTGTGTCTCCTCAGATTGAGGAAAGTGTTTGTGGACGTTTTTGACAGTGATGAGAGGCCATGTGCTGTAGTTCCCTTTGCGAATGGCTGCCAGCCATGTTGATTTTGTGGGAAAACCAGCTGCTGCGTGGAGGTATCGTATGGACTGTTCTATGCTGGGGAGTTCATACACATTGAGTATATGGTCTGTGTTGCATTGTAGGGAGGCTTGGAGGTGTTCTCGGATGTGTGTAGGTGTAGGTACATGATATCGGGGCTGAGTGGATTGTAGCACGCATTTCAAATCAAGGATGAGGGTATCAGTGTTGTCATTCACAGTGACGGGACAGAGTGGAATTCGCCAGAGGCCTGTGCGTGGGCATTGATAGCCAGTGAGGACTGCGCGTTCGGTGATGTTGATAGTGGCGGAGTCGTAGAAGTTGACTTCGTGTTTGTTGTACATGGCTGTGTAGTCGGCGTCAGCGAATTTGCTACCACTGAGTAGAGTTTGGTGAAGGTTTGGTACAATGTCGACTGTGTTGGTGGGCGGACGTACATTGAGGAGGAGGAGCTGTGCTTGGATTGTGGCTGCGGTGGTGGTTCCTGTCGGTAACATAAATATTTTGGTGGAGCGGGTCTTAGAGTGGATGAATGGGTCATGTAGGGTGCCTGCTGTGGAGGTGGCGCCAGTGTCGCTGACTGCTGATGGGATGGAACCGTTGTTGATACCTTCCTTGATGGTGCGGGGTGACATGTGGGTTGCTGTGTTGTGGATGTTGATAGTGCCTGTGAGTTTGAGTGGGTGAATTGTGTGAGAGGGTTTGTTAGTGCATGCCAAGCGCCATTGCTTGCTGTTGGTCATGCGGTGGTGTGGAGGAAGGGTGAAGCGGACACGGCGTGTGTCGTGTGAAGATGCGGCTAGTGGAGTCCAGTAGTTTAGTGTTTCGAACCTATGTGTGGAAGTAACATTGTTTAAAATACAATTAAAACTAGGCTCCACAGTATCCTACATCTTGGCCAGGTACCACTGAGGACGTTTGTCCTTGTTCTTTTCAAGGGCAAAACAGGCGTCGTCTTCATGGTAGGCATTACTTTTCTTGCACGAGTTGCAGTAGCGGGGACTCTTGGCGGTTGTGCTTTGGGTGTTGCGGCGTGCTGTGCGTTGTTGGCCGCCAGTGGTGGTGCCTGGTGTGGGGATGCTTTGTTGGGCTGTGAGGAGCACCATGAATTTGGTGGTCTGGGAAAGGAGCTCTTGTTGTTGGGTTTCAAGTTGCTTGAGGCGGTGGTCCTGTGTCGTAGTGAGAGCGGCCGCATGCTCTTGAGTGTGTTCAAGTGCAGTTTCGAGACTGTTGGTGTACTCGAGTATGGTTTGGTGGTCGTTTGGGGACAGGGTTCCAAGTGAGGTAGAGCTAATGCTGCCGGTGTTGATGAATGTGTTGGCGCTGTCGTACCCGCCGGTGCTAGCTATGCGTTTGGCATTGAACTTTTCCTTGCTCTTGTACAGGGTGAGGAAGTGAGTTTTGGCGGAGTCCCACGCTTTGTCGGCGGAGGGTTTGAGTTCCCATGCCTGCATTTCCTTGTCGTCGAACATGTCTGACGAGTACATGCCTTCCACGTAGTACTGGACCTTGGTGGCATCCGGAGCGGGTACGCCGATGTCTTGGCAGAGCTTCTGTTGCTTGTCAAGTTCCCGAGCGAACTTAGTGATGTGGGATGTGAGATCCCATTGGACATGGAAAGCAGCGGATGCCTGCTTCTTTTCCAGAGTGGTGACCACACACCATTCAGTTCGAAGATGCTCAAGGATAGTCTTGGTGGTCTGGGCCCCGTAGCCGATGTAGTCGTCGTCAAGTTCTTCGATGTACGCGGCATCGACGGCTTCACGTACTATCTTGTCGACGATGATGGCGTCGACACTCTCCTGTTTCAAAAACTCTTGGCATTCAAGGTTGTGGTCAGCCGTGATGCGAGTTCTGTGGGTGAGAGTTGTGTTGTTTGCGAGGTTGGCTGGGACGATGGGAGGTAGGACGAGACGTGTCGTGGTGAGCGTGGGGACGTTGGTGACCGTCTGGTACTCGGCGTTGTTGAGGACGAGAGCAAGATGGCCGTGTCGCCCACCCCAGCTGGTTGTTTTGACGGCGGCGGCGATCTTGGCGAGTTGTTGTTTGAGCACGTTCACGGTGGAATTTGACGGTTGGCCCATGATTTTGTCGATCGGCATGGGTGCGATAATCGACCGGACGGCTTCGCGGACGGCTGCTTCGTTGGCGGTGGGTGACGACATGTTTGTGTTGCAAACGAGTTGGTTGATTGTCGAGTGGTGAGGTTTTTCATTGGGGAAAATGAGTTGGTCGAATGTCAAGTGGTTAGGTTTTTAATTGGTGAAAAAACGTTAGTTATCACTGCTGAGCAGAGCGAGATGCATCGTTCGTCGTTAATTAGGTGATAACTATTTTATGTGAGCTATTTTGTAGTCAATACAGTCCCACGTACTGACGACGCATTTCGTTGGCTCTTAGGACGGGCCTTTTTGGGCTGAGGACCTGAGAGAGTACTTACGTGCTACTCACACACTGTAGGTACATACTTGATTGTATGTGGAGAACATGATGGGCGTGTTTTGGCTGGTTTTTGGCTAGTATTAGCAACACTCCTCGCAAACTTTGAAAGATGGTTCATTGTTGACTTGACCAGGAGCCACCATATTAATCAAGGAGATTGTCTGTGCCTTCTCATGATTGTCGGGGGCATCGATGTATTGACCATTCTCCTTCTTTTCTGCCGCCCCCAACTCCTTCTCCTGCTGCCTCTTCACCAACCAAGCAGGCAAACTACTCAACGCCCTACCTCTACCCCTCCCCCTCCCAGCCCCGCTTCACCCACCACACCACCCAAACTCTCCATAATCTTGTCCACGTTTCCACTCAACTCAATCCTCATCCTCTCCTCTTCCACCTTCTTACGTGCAGCCTGCATGTCTTCACATACGGCGGCTGTCTTCCTCCACTTGCGATAGGCGAGGTAGTCGTTGGGCGTGTGGGGATTGTAGGGGTTGAGGGATGTTTTGGCCAGGTTGTGCAGTTGGCAAAGGGAGCGAGGTTAGTTTTCCAAGTATGGCCCATTACTGTTGTTGATAAGTCGGGATGCCGTTGACGGTGTGGCCACCTTGTCGATGTTCCCGCCGTCATGTTGCGAATCGCCTGGCAAAGTGAAGTCGACACACGAACCCTTCTCCTCTCTTGGCTTCTCCTTCAGGCTGCAGCGCGTGGACAACAATCAAAAATGGTGTGCATCATGTGAGGTCTGACTGCGTATGGTAGGTAAAGTAAATATAATAAAAAAAAAGGGTCCACTATTCGGAGCGCTTCCGATACCGAATATTATACAGTCATGGTTTTTCCCCCGTATATTTCGTATTCATTACTGTATGTATTTATGTAACCAGCTTCTTTTAGGGGATCTCTTTCTCTCACCAATTTGCATTTCATTTTGGCAGATCGCCGAGAACATTCTGCATGACTGCAATCTTTTGTTACCTCCGTACATTTTCGACGACCCTCCCCATTCTCAACGTATTGCACACATACACCGAATCTTTTCATTGCACCACTGCCAATTTCATGTCATCGCACCCCACCACTTGTACGCATTCTTCTCACTGATAGCCCTCCATCACCGTACCATATTCATTGATCTCGCACGTCGATTACTTTTCTCATTGACCATCCATGCACTCTTGGCATTCAACCACTTTTTGCCTCATCATTGGCATTATCTTCTTTCATTTGCCTCACACACCATCACAATCTGTCCCAAGTTTCGCACAAGTCCCCCTCCGAAAGCTATTGCTCATCATGCCGCGTTGATTTCCCGGCTCGAATGCTGCTGCCAGCCTTGCAGCAGAACTTGCCGCAGAGGACCGTCTTGCGGCCGAGGAACGTCTTGCCACAGAGGCCACGCCGAATGAAGGCAATGTACCTACTTCCCCTCACGGTCATGAAGGCAATGCCCCTACTTCCCCTCATGGTCAGTGCCTGTGTTTTTCACATGACTTGCCTTCCGCATGAGTTTTGCCCCATCAGGTGACTGGACGTGTTGAAACATTTAGCGCATGTTTGACGTGTTATGTCTTTCACCGTACGTTGTGTGTTGTTGTCCCACCATTATCTGCATGATATGCATTGTCATCTTCACTGTTAATCATACGGTGATGAGTGGATTGACAGTCACCGGACGATATATGTGGATTACTTCCCCATATATCATATGGTGACTTGTGTTCTCTGCTACCTTGTCTAATATACGGTGATGATCTGATTTACCATCACTGCTATTTATACGGGGATTACTTCCCCGCATATCTTACGGTCACCTGTGCTCTCTGCTACGTCGTCTCTTATACGGAGACCCACGGTCATGATGGTTCATTCACCGCACCTGATGCAGTAATGCATGTGTTCACCCCGCTAAAATGCCAAACCATTTTTAGCGTTCCCGTACTCACTCTTCCATTGCCAACACCATCCATGTTTAGGACCCCCACCCAAGAAAGCCAAAGTGTCATCCTCATCCACACCTCTCAACAACTCTGACCCTCCAAAGGTGAACCCCAAGAAGCCTGCAGGTCGTAAGACGAGCCCTCCAACTAATCAGGACGAGCCCACGGTATCTACAATAAAGGCAAACGTTAGGGCCACCCGATCCTTGTCCAAGAAAATGGGTGATCCCGAACCCGTACTCACCAATGCCGCGGGTCATACCGGAACTTCCACACAGAAGGCATCACAGGAAAAGGCCACTGTTTGTAAGATGAGGGCCGCATCCAAGCAAAAGGATGCTCCAGTCCCTGCCAAGGTGGTCACCGCCAAACCAAAGGGTCAGAAGAAGGACTCGGTTCTTAAGACGAAGAAGGCATCCAAGCGAAAGATCGATGAGCAAAAGGATGATCCAGTCCCTGCCAAGGTGGTGACCGCCACCAAAGGGTCAGAAGAAGGACCTGGTTCATAAGACGAAGGCGGCATTGAAGCAAAAGGTCGATGAGCAAAAGGATAATCCAGTCCCTGTCAAGGTGGTGACCGCCAAACCAAAGGGTCAGAAGATATTTTCTACCACGATATGCTGCTCTTCTTCAAGATCCTCTTGAAGACATCAAGGACATCCCATCTGATAATATGAACTTAGCTCCAGAGAAAGGGAAACCCACAAAGTCTCATACGGAGTCTGACAGTGAAGAGTATGATACTGATGAGGACCCCCAGTCGAACTTGACTCTAATTTCAGTCGACTAGAAGTTGTGAAATGTCATGATCGTAATGACAACAGGACCCCCATTGTCCTTTTGTGTACGTTCTTTGTCTGCTTGTTATTTTATTTATATTCCCCTCATACTCATGACATTTAAATTTTTACGTCTACGTTACAGCGGCATTACCCCCCATATACGGTTGGGTATGTGCTTGTTTGAAACACTATGGCGAGGAAATTGCCCGTTGCTTGAGCTACGGTTTGCAATCAAGGCTTTTCTTGTGTGGACACGTTTCTCCACGCCGAATTGCAAGATACGAGCAAGCCTGGCATCTGAACTCCAAGTTGTACCTCAGGCACCCTGAACACGCGTACGTTAAACGTCATCACGACAGTGTCCTTTCCGTAATTTCAAGTACATTCCCTTCTCTGGAATGGGATAACAAGAAACACTTGATCACAAAGACTCAAACATACCACGACAAGTTTTTCATCCACGCAATGTGCATCTTGTTTGTGCTTTGCAGCATGTGTCCATCAGCTGAACGTCAGAAGCCCCCCACCGACCCCAAGGAACTTTTAGAATACCAAGCTCAATCGCTAATCCACGATCAGCAATGTGATCAAGCTGCCAACTGTATTTACTGTATGTATGACGAACTGTCAAAGAGACTTACGGAGTTAAGGCAAGACGACCACAACTACGACACAAGTGTTTGCCTGTCACCGAGGAACTTTATTTGCATTATGTGCTTTCGATGAGCGAACTCAAGGCAAAATGCGGGAGGAGCAGAGGAGTCATTGTTAGTTGGCCTGCGTTGCTTCAAGGCAAATGTCCACGCATGCTGCTGCCGCATTTCTTGGTCCTACAAGAATTCGTTCACTTTACTCCCCACTTATCTGACAATGCGAGCACCTTGTTGCCATATGTCGTAGATGACAACAACAACGTCATATTCAATGACAAACCCAATAACATAAACATCGATTGCCAGATGATCGAGGAGGCGGGGGAACGTGGGGAACAGTGGCCTTCCGCTTAATGGCATTATGTTGTTCTGGGTAGATGTCGTATTATTTGTTAACAGGATGGATTGGATTATGATAGCGCATAACTCACGGTCTAACAACATTTGTCAGCATACGCTAATGTACGCTACACACTAATTCGCATGCTCTAACGTATGTCGTACAATGTCCTCCTTCAAAACCAACTACGAACCTTTTATAATTGTAATGATTTTTTACAACGCATATAATGCGAGTAAGAGGATAGATGACTACTAACTATGCGGTGTTCTCATTCTTCTCCTCAAACATTCTATATACTCTGCCGTCATCCCGAAAAAGTCAGGACTGCAAATAACTTGCTTATTATCCTCTTCTGAATGCTCTACCGTATAACATACAATGCAGCTAAAGAGTAACCGCACTACGTACGGTTGAAGTATGATGATATATTATAACGCATAAGATGCGATTAATAGTATACATCCCCCATATTATAAGGTAGTCTCACTGTCGTCCAATGTAAATGATGTATCACACCGACAACATCACTATAAGACATCACCATAAGTTGTTAAAAAATAATCAATTTCACTAAGTCTGTTCATGGTTTACCATATATCATATGGTAAACAATTCCAAAACATGTCCAACGAATTGTATAAAGATAATTTGTTATCCAACATCTAAATGCGGGTTATCTGACATAGTCCCGCATGATATACAATGTCTCCAATTTAGTCTGTCACTGACCAAACAACCAGTTGACATCATTATAATGTGTTCAAAACCTCGATTCCTGTTACCTATGTCTTACCATGTTCAACCGTATGCCGTACGGTATAACGCTTCAAAACCTTCCATACATATTGTCTTAATAGTGTGTACCGTTACCCATATGGTGCAATGATAATCTGGTCACTTTCAGCTAATTGGAAGGTTAGCCGAAGAAGAGCAGATATATGGAAGAGTAGGCGAAAGAGAGGTGTTTTCTATTAGGGTTATTTTACTGTAGGCCTTGCGATCCGGAAGCGAACCCAAGAACGACCCCCTCAATCCCACTTGTTCTTCCTGCATGAGAACCCCAAAATCTTGCAAAGTGAATAAGAAGTGCCTAGAAATGACACAAGAAGTGCCTAGAAGTGACACAGAGGTAAAACTGGCGTGACCTTCACTGCTAGGAGCTCCTGTCTGCTACTGCCTCTCAGGAGCCTCACTTTTCATCAGAAGCAATCACTGCCAGTAACAATAGCAGTGATTGGATTGAATTGGTCGCCTCCATAGCTCAATTGGTTCCTCAGTAATAGTCTTTCTTTCGGAGGGGGGGGGGTTGTTAGCCCCTGCTATACATGCCGAATCTGCAGTACCCAAACCAGGTACATGTATGAACCCAGTGAATACCCATTATGATACCTGGTTACTTAGATCGGTACCATGGGTCATTAGCCCAAAAGGCCCAATCTAAGATCCACCCAAGGAGCGCAACAATATGGACAAACGCATACAATCAGAATAGTTTGCCATAAATTAGTTATCGCCTAATTAACGACCATCTATGAGTTTCGCGCTGTTTAGCAGTGATAACTAATTTTTTTTATCTCCAGCATTGCAGCATTGCAATCAATCGAACACCACCCTGTTCATCACCAAAACCATGGCCTCTCCAACCACCAACGAAGCTGCTGTTAGCGAAGCTATTTGCGCCATCGTCGCACCCATGTCAATTGACAAAATCATCGGTCAACCTTCGAACTCCACCGTAAACCTTCTCAAACAACAAGTCGCGAAAATAGCGGCTGCAGTGAAGACTACGAGTTGGGGCGGCCGCCATGGCCATCTAGCACTTGTCCTCAACGACGACGAGTATCGCCTTGTCACCGGCAACGCAACACAGACGACTACGCGCCTCGTTGCACCACCCATCGTACCAATCGCGCTCGCAAACAACACAACAATCACTTTTCGCGCACGCATCACTGCAGACCATAACCTCGAGTGCCAAGAGTTTTGGAAACAAGAGGCCGTCGACGCGGTCATCGTCGAAAAGATCATTCGAGAAGGTGTCGACGCACCGTACATCGAAGAACTTAACGACGATTTCATCGGCTACAGCACACAAACGGTGAAAACTCTCATCTAACATCTCCGTCGTGAATGGTGCATCGTCACAACATTGGAACGTAAGCAAGCCACCGCAGCCTTCCACATCCAATGGGACCTCACGTCCCACATCACAAAGTTCGCACGAGACCTCAACAAGCAACAAAAGTTGTGCAGGGACATCGGAGTTCCCGCCGCCGATGCCACGAAGATCCAGTACTACGTCGAAAGTATGTACACCTCCGACATCTTCGATGACAAGGAGATGCAGGCATGGGAGATCAAACCCACCGCAGAAAAAATCTGGGAGGCCGCCAAGACCCATTTCGTCACGCTCTATAAGAGCAAAGAAAAATTTAATGCGGAGCGTCTCACACGCACCGACGGCTATGCAAGTGCCCACAGCATTGTCAGTGAACCTTTCTTCTCCGGTATACCAACCACCGTCGTATCCACAACAGGCACCATGTCTCCATCAGACCAACACAGCATGATGGAGTACACCGACCATGCTGCTTTTCTCACCACAGCACAAAACCAGCTCCTCCAAAAACTGGAACGCCAGCAAGATGAACTCCTCACCCAAACAACTAAATTCATGACTCTCCTCAACACCAAGACTCCTCCATCTACATCTACACCAACCAACACCAACACAGAACATCCACGCTCAACCCGCAATGCACGCCCCAGTAAAAACCCTCGATTCCCTCAACACTGCAACTCCTGCAACAAAGATGCAGTCCATCATGAGGATGACAACTGCTACGCCCTTGACAAGAACAAGGACAAAAGGCCATCATGGTACGTGGCCCGTAAGCAGGATACAGTGGGACCCAGCAGTAATTCTTATTTAAACACATTGTTGTCAGCAAACAAACTTACAAGTAGTGCGCCCCAACTATCGTTTGAATCAATGAACTACTGGGCCCCGCTCTCTTA
Source organism: Cyclotella cryptica (assembly GCA_013187285.1). NCBI lineage: Eukaryota > Bacillariophyta > Thalassiosirophyceae > Thalassiosirales > Thalassiosiraceae > Cyclotella > Cyclotella cryptica. Next base: position 24,554 of record JABMIG010000468.1, read on the forward strand.
AACCTCACACCACCGGCCACTGTCCGTTTCCGCCTTCCAACTCAACATTCAACATCAAAACACCGATAGCAAGACATGGCGGCGAAAACAATCACAAAAGACACATCATTGCTTCACAACCCACCACACATCCAAGACACCTTCCATGTCAACCACAGCTCTCAAGCAAGGCATCTTGAATGGATCCATAGCCTCCGCCATCAGCAACACAGGAGCAACCTCTACTGCAGGAGCACCACATGATCCCTTCAATGAAACCACCACCATCTCATCTAAAGTTTTCCTCCTACCCACAGGTGGTACGGCCAAGGCCACCAAAGTAGCAAAACTCCTACACAAGGTACGTGCTCCAGCCAACATGGTTGACATTGTCCCTTCCCTTGAACACACACTACTCAGTGGCAGCAAGTTTGCGGATGCCAGGTACACCGCGGTGTATGACAAGGCAGAAGTCAATTTCTATGACACCAACACCATTCACATCACCAAACAGGCAGTACTAACAGGGTACCGCTGTACACGCACAGGTCTATTGTGCCCCTACGACCAGTCATCACAAACGAAAACAAGGATACACTGGTTCTCGACTCTACCTGTGGACACCAGTCCAACAAAACACGCTACAAGATTCCTCCCACAACAAAAATTCGAAACTACTTAAACGCATCACTTGAGCATGAGAAGCACTCCATCCTCAATGTATACGAACTACCAAGCATTGAACAGACAATCCGATACCTCCATGCAGCAGCAGGGTACCCAACAAAAAACACCTGGCTCACAGCCATCCGCCACGGCAACTATAGTACCTGGCCACTCATCACCATTAAAAATGTGAATAAACACTTTCCACAATCAGAGGAAACTCAACAAGGGCACATGAAGAATCAACGCCAAGGTGTACGCTCCACCAAGCAACAAGTTCAACCCATCGTACCACCACCAACCCACCCACAACAGAATGACATCTACATCAAGACCTACGACACCAACAACACACTGTACACCGACCAAACTGGAAAGTTTCCACATGTTTCCAGCAGAGGTTATCGATATCAAATGATCCTCTACCACGTAGCCAGCAATTCCATCTGGGTCGAACCCACCAAGAACAGAACGGAGGGCAAACTCATCCTTGCACGCTCCCGAGCCCTCCTACGCATGAAAGCCTGCAACATTACACCACAGCACCAGGTCCTGGACAGTGAAATCTCAGCAGCCTACAGAGAAGCCATCACCACGTCCGCCATGACCTACAAACTGGTACCACCCGATGATCATTGATGGAACATAGCCAAAAAGGCCATCCAAACATGGAAAGTTCATTTTGTGTCTGCGCTCAGCGGCACTGCAGACAACTTCCCCCTCCACCTCTGGTGTCAGATCATCCCACAAATGGAGCGTCAAATCAACTTACTCCAACAATCAAACAACAATCCCAAGATATCATCCTATGCACACCTCTACGGCCACCATGACTACAACTCTCACCCCTGTGTTCCTATCGGAATGGAGGCACTGGTCCATGACAAGCCCCACCGCCGAAAATCATTCGCACAACACTGCACTAAAGGGTTTGTATTAAGATCACCCGAACACTACCGCTGCTGGACTGTATGGACACCTGTCTCCCAATCAACATGCATCTCCGCAACAGTATTCTTCAAGCACAAGTACATCACCAATCCCACCGTCACACCTGCTGATGCCATCATAGCCGCCACGGCAAATCTAGCACATGTCCTAATGCCCAACACCACAGCAGCACACCTCAATACAACACAACTGGCCGATCTCACTCGACTCCACAAAATCATCCAACCCACACCCACAGACAAGTCAGCAGTTTCACCTACAGTCACCACAAGACTACCAACAGCACCCAAGCGGACACATCCTATTGTTTCAGACTCAGACAGTGACAAAAGTCCCCAGTCTAACAAGTCCTCTTCATTGCGCCCACTCTCTACACACAAACAACCAGCTGCCTACACTCCAAGGGTGAGCACCACGCCACCACAAATGCACATCAACGCATCTCCAAGGGTGACACCCCCCACAGCACCAGCATACAACACCCGCAGCAGCGTGCAAACCATCACGCAAGAAACAATGCTACACTTCTCCCAACTCCCAGCTCCAACCGTCACAGCCCAGCGTGCAGCATCACGTATGTTCCCCACCGATTTCCTCAATGCCGTTCTAAACAAAAACACAGGCGAACTCATGGAATTCCGACACCTCATCAAGGACCCCAAATACTCTACCACCTGGAGGAAAGCATATGGTAAGGAACTTGGCCGATTAGCACAAGGCATCCCTGGCCTAGTCCAGGGAACAAACACCATTGTGTTCATTGCTAAGGACGACGTCCCTCCAGATTGCCGCAGAGACGTCACCTACGGCCGCATATGCGCAAATTTTTGTCCAGAAAAAGACGACCCACATCGAGTACGCCTTCACAGTAGGTGGCAACAAAATCCATTTTCCAGGTGACTGTGGCACACCCACAGCCGACATGCTCACCACAAAGATCCTCCTCAACAGCATCATATCAACCAAAGGGGCACGGTCCATGACAATCGACATCAAAGATTTCTACCTTAACACACCCATGGCCCGACCAGAGTTCATGCGACTTAAACTAGCCGACATACCTGAAGAATTCATCATACTCTACAACCTTCGAAAACTAGCAACTCCGGACGGGTACGTCTACGTCCGAGTACAAAAAGGTATGTACGGACTTCCTCAGGCCGGCATCATTGCACAACAACTCCTTGAATCACATTTATAGTCGCTAATGGATATCGACAAAGCACCGTCACCCCAGGTTTTTGGAAACATGATTGGCGACCCATTGCATTCGCCCTATGGGTAGATGATTTTCGAGTGAAGTATGAAGGTATTGAACATGCCAAACACCTCCTCCAAGCACTAAATACTCACTACACAACTTCACATGATTGGAAAGGAGATCGATACCTAGGACTCACCATCACCTGGGACTACCCGCGAAAACAAGTCCATCTCTCCATGCCAGGATACTGTCAAAAGGCTGGACAACGTTTTCGACATAGCATTCCCACCAGGCCACAACATCAACCATACCCCCATACACCACGCACCTACGGCACCACGCAACAGTATGTAGAAGACCCAGACCTATCAACTCCGCTCAACAAACAAGACACAACTTTCGTCCAGGAAGTCATTGGAGTATTTCTCTAATACGCCAAAGCAGTTGATTGTACCATGCTCACTGCACTCAGTTCCCTTGCCACCCAACAGGCTAATCCTACACAAACAACACTGCAACGCATCCACCGTTTCCAGGACTACGCTATGACACACCAAAATGCTGTCTTTACCTACCGAGCAAGCAACATGATTTTGGCTGCCCACAACGATGCATCCTATCTCTCAGAGACCAAAGCCCGCAGTCGGGCAGGCGGCCATTTCTTCCTCACCGAAAACGATGAGGTACCCCAAAACAATGGTGCAATTCTAACACTTGCCCAAATCATTTAATCTGTCATGTCCTCAGCAGCTGAGGCAGAACTTGGTGGCCTCTACATCAATGCACAAGAAGCCATACCAATCCGGCATCTACTCACAGAACTGGGCCATACACAACCACCAACACCAATTCAGATTGACAACTCAACAGCTCTTGGCGTTGTCACCAATACCATTCAACCCAAACGAACCAAAGCCATGGACATGAGATTCCATTGGCTACGCTGTAGGACCAACCAAAAACAGTTCTGCACATACTGGTAGGCAGGAGCAACAAACCTAGCTGACTATGTCACAAAACATCATGCACCCATTCATCATCGCACCGTCCGTACATTGTATCTCACTGACCCAGTCAAACTGGCGCACCTACACACAAAACTTCATGGGACATCATACCCCATCGACCATATCAAGTCTCCTCTACCAACTATAATCCCATCAGCAAGCGCTGCATAAACAGCAAAACGTCACCGTCAAACGGCACTACATGGGTATCACTGCAAGGGTGTGCTATACATGCCAAATCTGCAATACCCAAACCAGGTACATGTATGAACCCAGTGAATACCCATTATGATACCTGGTTACTTAGATCGGTACCATGGGTCATTAGCCCAAAAGGCCCGATCTAAGAACCACCCAAGGAGTGCAACAATATGGACAAACGCATACAATCAGAATAGTTTGCCATAAATTAGTTATCACCTAATTAACGACCATCTATGAGTTTCGCGCTGTTTAGCAGCCCCATATCCAACAAGAGGTAGAAAGGAAACCGCGAGCCTTCACCAAGGCACCGAAGTTACCTCCAGTGTCACATTTGATGCCATCTATTCCTTGCCATGAACAAATCCGATAACTTATCATCAGGCAATGAGCAGTCCACTAGCCGCCAGCTGGAGCGTGGGATCCGCTACCAGCGCAGTCACCCTTGATTCTAATGCTAGCCACCACCCCCATGCTGATGACTACATCCATCTCACCAACGAACACTGCCGCCAAGTGTACAAGATTAAGTCAGGTTCAAATCAAGTTAGTGTTGTGTGCGGCCGTCCAGTGGTAGCGGGCTCTGACTGATGCCATTGTACCTCCCACCAGAACAAGGCCCGTCGTCTTGAAGGCTATTTCCGTCAAGTCCCCCTCAAGACAGGCAACGTCATCAATGGGAAGGATATGGATTATCTTTCAAACGATGAATGGAAGGCTCTTAAGGCTGCTGAAAAAGCGGACCACCAATAGGATTTGCGCCGGGCGGCTGAACACCTGAATACCAGTGAGGACAATGATAACTCACCAGGTGTGGCTTTTGATTTCTCGGCAAACTCGTCTCACCCCACCCACGACAAGCCTGCAGCTGACAACAAATCTGGTGCTGGCGCGAGTGGTTCGACGGCATCAACTGGTCAGACAAAAGCCAGCCTAGAGTGGATCAGTGGTCATGAGCGCAATGATAAGGCTCGGAGTGTTGCCGTATCCACCATTGACCGGGACCGCTTATGCTGACTTGGATGGAATTTGGTTGAGATTTTTGACAGCTAAGACGAAGCCAAGGCTTGGTTGAAGGAGGATAGGAGCTCAGCTGCATCTAAGGCTGGCTCCGGCCACGGTGGCGATGGTGACCCTGACAGCTCCAGCTCTAGTGATGACGAAAGCGAGCCGAAGAAGCCCTCCTCCAAGAAGAGTAAAAAGAAACTCACCAAAAAGTCAACCAGAAAATCTGCCAGGAGTTCCTCCCCCTCATCTTCGAGCTCATCATTATCGTCATCTTCCTCCTCGTTGACTGAGAGTGATTGCTCCACTTCTTCTGAGTCCACTCTCAAGAAGAAAAAGAAGAAGAAGAGTCGTCGCCGCCGCCGTAAAAGTAGCCGTAAGGGAGGGCAAATCATCAGGGGCAAGAGTGCCAAGGATCCCTCAACTAACGATGATCAGAGCGTGTTTGGACTGAGGATCTCCGACCAAGATGTGGGCGCTACTCTCTGCCCCGCGGGAATGTCTCGCAAGGACCAGGAAAAGTTTGCAGCTTGTATCACAGATGTAGCGGCGATGCCAGGTACGTATCACAAGTTGGACGATGTGGAAGATGGTGAGAGGCTTGAAACTGTGTTTGAAAAGGGGCCTTGGCAATGATGCAGCAAGCGGCTGGGAAAGCTTGAAGATTATGGATGTCCAGTGGAAGCATAAGAAGAAGTCATCTCTCTCTGGAGTTAAATCGCTTGCAGATTTGATCAATTTGGCTGAAGGGATTGATGAAGCTGAGGATCCGGTTTTCAAGCAGATGGATTCTTGCGTTCGAGCCTTTATGCAGCGGCGTCACTATCACAATGATGATATTGACGAGTACCTATCCCGTGGATTGTGGATGCGGGTAGCGTTTGATACTCTCACCTACTTCAAAGGTTTGATCAGCGCAGTTAAGCAGCAAGCTACTTCTCATGACTTTGAGGGTGGAATGGCCAAGGAGACCCTGAAGTATTCTTCCAGGAAGTTGGTGCAGATACGTATGCACAGCACCTCCTACAGGTCCCACCTGCTCCTTACTTACGCCTTCCTTTGTGATTCGGCCCACAACAAGTTTGTCAATACCCTCATCTTTCGCCCGTTGCTCCAGACCCTTCTTACCCAATACTCCGACGGTCCTGTCGGGAGTGGTAGCAATGGGGGTCGCACCACTAGCAACCCTTCACCCGATGCTGCTCAGAAATGCAGCCAGTGCGGCAGCAAACCTCTTCATGAAAAGATGGGGGTTGCCCTTGGTCGAAGTAAATGCCCATTCAATGGCAAGCTCTCCCGCGCCCAGGCCAAAACGGCTGCCAAGGAGGCCCTTCAGCAAATGTAGGCTGACCCTCAAGCTGACAAGAAGGAGCTGATCAAGGCCATCATTGCCTCCCACAAAGCTGATTAAAGCCTGGCCCCTTCAGTGTGGTTTGATGATTTCTTGGATGAAGTTGTTCGTATGTAGGTTGGATGCTCCTGCAAGGGATTTTGCTACATGGGCTTGGTGAATGTTTTATTGATGGGGATGAGGCCGGATACCGTCCCCCCTTTCTTTCTATTTTAACAGGATGTCAGACAGATATGCCATTACAAGGGTTTTGTGGCCTCAGTAGCAAGACTTCCTTGAGAGCATAATCTATAAGCCAGCTTTGACGTGACAACCTGTTAGTTTTCCTCGCATGTGTCAGAGATGTCATTGCCTCTTGAAATCCGAGATGTTTTTCCTCAGTGGTTCCTACGGTCGACTTGATGTTCTCTTCCAAGCTTGATGCCGCCACCCATGAGATGACCTTTCATACATTGTGCCTACGCTTGGCGGGCCATATGTCTGATGTTTGATACCAGCACGGGCCTTGCTGCTGATTCTTTTGCAGAGCCATTTGTCACAATATGATCTCACTTAACTGATTGCCCTCCCTCCCTTCGTCTGTCACACTCTAGGTGAGTCCAAGTGTGCTGATGAAGTGTGTGAGATGCAGGTCCGCGAGATGCCAGCTCCCCAAAACGGTCCAGTGTCCACCTTTGGCACATACAGGGATAGACTCAACTTAATGAAGGATGCCTGGGAGCACCTTCACCATACCTTCTCCATCTCCCGCCCACCAGTTTTGGATGCATTCCCCTCCAGTCAAGGACAGCATATTTTCCAAGGCCCCCGGCCCAAACTCAACCTTCTTAACAGGTTTCCAGTTGATGTGTTGGTGGTGGAGTGTGGCAGTTGGTAATGTCCTAAGCACTCTTACAGTTCCTTCCAATGGGAATCTTCTGTACGTGAAGCGTCTCCTTGTTTGCGCCCCAAGTGGGTGGTTGAAATCTGGCCCTCCAACTCTCTCATATGGGATCATGGCCCAGCTGGGAAAGGTTTGCGCGTGCGCTGGAAGGAGCTGGGCTATTCTACGAAGATGCAGGTGGTAGATTCCCAGCACTGCGGTGGCGCTATCGTCCAACCTCGCGCTATTATTGTGCGTGACTATGTTGGCACTTGGTCTTGGGCGCCCTACAGTCGTCTTTCATCTAGTCGCCCCATGCAAAACCTGCTCACTCCCAAAGGCCTGCGCCCTCATCGCAAGCAACCCGCCCCTCCTACCCGGCTGCACCAAGTACCTCGTTTTGATCACGATCCCATGCCCAGCACTCCCATGGGGTGTGGATCATGGATGGTGACGGCCCTCGCCAGCTGCTTTTGGAAGAAACGGCTCGTGGCCTGGGCCTACCCAAATCTCGTGATGTCCCTTCCCAGGCTCTCACTCCACATTTGCTCCATAACACCACTAGCGTCTTTCACTGGGAGTATATTAGTCAATGTTTTCTACAGCGTATGGATACATCAGCACCAACCGTCAGTTTTTCACAACCGGTCCCAACAGCTGGTGATGAGAGGCCCTCTTCAGAAGCTGCCTATCCAGATTGGAAACCTCCTGACATGACCCCAGGGGGAGCGCGGCATACCGCGCGGGTGGAATGCTTGCGTTATGCCTGTTCTTTCTATGATGATGGTGACTCCCTCTTTCAGGATGGATTGCAGAAACTTATGCGTCACTGACAAAACTATGACGGTGAAGGGCCCGCGCCGGCTCGTTTTTTGCTCTTGTGGTGGGAATTTCCCGAGTCACAATGGGAAGAGATTCGATTAGGTGGCTCCATGAACTTTTTGACGGAGCCGGTACATCAGATTCAACCTAACTCCCCTATGGGCCCAGATGAGCTTAAAGTAGCAGAAGAGTTTGTTGATGAGTTGGTGGCGTTGGGAGTGCTTCGTCCTCCTGCTGATGATGGTGGCAACCCCATTGACATTGTGACCAATGCTCCCCTCTTTACCGTGCCCAAACCGGGCCAGTATCGGTGCATCGCAGATATGTTGAAAGGGGGTCAAAATGCAAGTGTTGGCAATGACCCGGTTGTTCTTCCTCGTTCCTTGCACATCTTAGATGAGCTCTACCATGGAGGATGGTCCGCTGTATTCGACTTCTCCAAATATTTCTACAATTTTCCGACCCATCAGGATGACCGTTCCTATCTCGGTTTACTCCATCCTCGTACCCATGACCTCTTAGCCTATTTTGGTCTGCCTATGGGGGGGGGTAACTCACCTGGAGTAGCTTGCAGAGGTGGTGAGGCATTCCTCCGACTCGTGCGCGAATCCAATCACCTCTTCCAGGGCACTGCCTCAGCCAACTGCTGGTGGACCGGTTTCACTCCTGATTTTACCTAGGAACCACACAAAGGATACGGCTACATTCTCACTAACAACCATGGCCTGGCGGTAAAGGTTTGGGGCTTTGTGGATGATTTCAAACTCCATGCACCAACTCGGGAGCTCATTTACTCCGCGCGTGATTTTTTCATGGATGTTGCATGTCGTTTGGGTTTCCTGTGCCATCCGAAAAAATGCCCACCTCCAAGTCAGTGTGTTAAGTTTATTGGCTTTGAGTTCGACACCACCACTTTTCCTGAACTTAAGATTCCCCTTGCCAAGCGTGAACGAGCAGCTGCCATTGTTGAATATCTGAGTGCCACGGCGCTCCATCAAACTTTTTTGCATCTCTCCCTTGCCGTCTCAACTGGCATCCTACAATTCCTGGTAGAAGCTACTCCTAATTGCATCGGAGCCACTTACTTGCGGGCTCACTATGATGCTCTCCACCCACCTGGAATGGGTCCTGGACTCTCCCCCTACTGTACTAAAACCATCCTACCAGCGCCCATGCGTGATGACCTCCAATGGTGGTCAACATTGCTTCAGTCCTCCCGTGGACGTCATTCTTGCATGCTCCGGTCTGCCACTCTTATCCCCAACTGGGGTGATGGCTCTGGTACTGGTACGGGTGGCACTCTTGGTCTACCGGATGTCCCATTGTGGATGTGTGGCAGGGACTTTGGTCCCCTGTAGTCTACAGGTTCTCTTCCAATTGGAAAGAGCTCAAGACCCTTCACCTTACTCTACTTCATCTTCAGTCTCACGGTGGGGCCTCTATTAAAGGCACCACTGTCTTTTACCTCACCGATAACTCCACTACATACTGGATTGCTCAAGCAGGCAGCTCTCCAATCCCTAGCCTCCACGAATTGATCTGGGAAATTAAGCGCCTGGAGCTTGAACTTAGCATTCAGCTCCAGGTGGTTCATGTGCCGGGTGTTGTTATGATACAGCAAGGCTCGGATGGTCTCAGTTGAGGTGTTTGGGTGACCCCCTTCCAAGCCATCACAGATCAACGTACACTTACGGCAGCAGTCTTTGCGCCACTTACCCCCGATTTCCATCTCATCGAGTCCTACATCAATCGGTACCACCTGCCCCCTACCTCTCAGCCTTGGTCAGAGCAGTGGGTTGCAAGCTCTCTACTGGATACTTTCTCGGTGTGGTTCCTGCCCCCTGAACTCACTCGACAGGCTATCACTTTTGTGCTGCAGGCGTGGGTCCAGCGTCCTACCACTACCTCAGCACTTTTCTTCATCCCACGGGTTATCCCTGGATGTTGGTTTGGGCTATCCCATCACGTCAAGGAGCTGGCCATGGCATCTCCTCGCGACTTTGCGTTGACTGAGCAACCTTTGTTGCCCATTCCAATTATTGTCTTATATTTGGCTCCTCACGTGCGTACGTTGTCTGATTCCTCCCATAGGCTGGACAACCAATGCTCCTTTTTGGTTAGGATGGTTCCGCTCCAGTGAGGCCTTCAGCCTTTTGTATTCCGACATAGATGTCGTGCCCCCCTCTGACGGCCCTCTGCATGATCTACCACTAGGAATTGGTATGGTCCTTTGTCGCCTGTTGCCTCAAACAAAAACGAATCGCACCTCTACAGCAGATGTTGTTATTGCATTTTCCACACTATCCGGCATCTCCCTCGGTTCATGGTGTCGCCGTGTGTCCCTCTCAGCTTTCGGAACGCCACGTTGGCCAAATCACCCGACCCCAATTTTTGTCGACAATGATGGCAGCCCTTGGACGTCATATTCCTTTCGACATCTCTATATTTATCCCTGCTTGGCCCAGCTTCAGTGCACAGGAGATGCTTACCTGCGACCTTTTCAGGGGGAGGACAATTCCAGCCCGTCCAAATTCTACAGTTTGTGTATGTATCGACGTGGTGGCTGCTCTCAGGCGGGTCGCGGTGGCACCCATGGTTCAATTACTTTTAAGAAGGCTTCGCCTCGTCAAATTTATGAGCATGGTCGATGGCATCTTCGTCGAAGCTCTCAAGCCATCCACATCCAATACGATGACTGGACTTATGCGGATCGTATTGCTATATCTCTCTTCTCCTTATAATCTGTTCTCTCGGACTCTACAACTCTCTCCTTCCAGGCAAGGGGGTGTACCTAATGGGTTGTAAGGTTTTAGCCTATGTCATTTTGAAACTCATGGCTCGGGGGTATTCTTAAGGAGGTATCCAGCACTCAGGGCCGCCCGGCGCCCCCATGGGCATCGGTCGGGGTCCGGCAGCCCCCCCCCCCCCCCCGAGGCAACCTGAGTTGATGGACCCCTTTTGAGGGTATCTGTGGTCCGAGTTGGGTGGGTCCTACTCTAGACCACCATTATTATATCTTATCATAAGTGTTTCCAATGACGCAGCCTAACCTGGTCACTTACAGCTAATTGGAAGGTTAGCCGAAGAAGAGCAGAGATACGGAAGAGTAGGCGAAAGAGAGGGGTTTTTTATTAGGGTTATTTTACTGTAGGCCTTGCGATCCGGAAGCGAACCCAAGAACGACCCCCTCAATCCCACTTGTTCTTCCTGCATGAGAACCCCAAAATCTTGCGAAGTGAATAAGAAGTGCCTAGAAATGACACAAGAAGTGCCTAGAAGTGACACAGAGGTAAACTGGCGTGACCTCCACTGCCAGGAGCTCCTGCCTGCTACTGCCTCTCAGGAGCCTCACTTTTCATCAGAAGCAATCACTGCCAGTAACAATAGCAGTGATTGGATTGAATTGGTCGCCTCCAGAGCTCCATTGGTTCCTCAGTAGTAGTCTTAATTTTGCCCACCCATCCCACCCTGGTATACTTAAGGAGGTATCCAGCACTCAGGCCCGCCCGGCCGTGCCCCCATGGGCATCGGTAGGGTCCGGCAGCCCCGAGGCAACCTGAGTTGATGGACCCCTTTTTGAGGGTATCTGTGGTCCAAGTTGGGTGGGTCCTACTCTAGACCACCATTATTATCTTATCATAAGTGTTTCCAATGACGCAGCCTAACCAACTCGCAAAAAATACGGAGCTGCATATAACTCTTCGAATTCAATACTGTCGTCCATACGGTGTCACATTAGGCAATCCGCACTAAATACGGAGCTGCATATAACTCTTCGAATACCGTCATCGGTATGATGCCACATTGGTCAACACGCACGAAATACGTAGTTGCACATAAAGATATGTATCAATGCAGAAATACGTAGTTGCACATAAAGATTTGTAACAATGCATCTAATGCTGTTGAGGAAAACATAACCGCATGTTGTACAATATACTAGTTGTAACCCATGTAAATTTGTATACTTTATAATCTAGCCCATTCCTTTTCCTCTTTTCCAGACGACTTGACTTTTTTCAATTCAAGCAAACTCATAGTCCGTCGATCACTCATCGCTTGTCATCTTGTTCAGCTTTTCCTTCATTTCTTTGAATAATTGAGTTTTAAACTCCCCAATGTCCATATCAAGATTGTGAATCATTCGCATAACCCCTTCCTCAAACCTTTCCATATAGTCTGCCGGGAGCCTGGACGAAGACAGGACTCCATGGAACGAGCTTATAATCAGAAATAAGATTGTATTCTTTTGTTAAATTTGCAACGGAGGGAGAATATGTGTCGGATTGATGACAAACTTCAATTTCAGTTTGCAGCCTTCTTGCAATAGGCGGTAAGAACTTGCTGTTTTCTCGATATCCTCCAAATCCTGTTCCCTCGTCAATGTGGTCGTCATCCCCGGTGATGTCTTTGCTGTTCTCATAGCCATTATTAGAGTTCTCGCAAGCTTCCATTTTCTGGTTCATGTATGAGTCAAGGAAAAGGTGATAATCGACAATAGTGCACCCCATTTCTTAAGATTGCGATAAGACATAGTCAGCCGACACATAATCAGATACAGTTGTGTTAGAAGAGAGCTGTATATGCTTGCCATTAATGACTTCCTGTAACGGTGTGGCAGTCAAATTTTTGTTTTGTTTGGGAGTTATACGGACACCCATTCCTTCGTTCCGGAAATGCTCTTCCTAAAAAAAGTGGATTTCTGAATTATATGTAGGAATAACGGTAAAACAGGACACAGTCACTTTACCTGCGCCTGAATCATAAGTCGACCCAATGTCGTGTTGTCTCCGTAATGGGCATCATAGACCTTCCAGTGCACTGCAAACGAAAAACACCGGTAACCTCCCCGTACACTCGCAAAACGTCAGAGTGTACGGGGAGGTTACCGGAATTTCAAGAGTGTACGGGTGGGTTACCGGTTTTTTTATACATTACTTAAGCCGCATTTTCGTTTATCACGCTAAGCTTTGAAGCAAAAAATATCTTCCGAGTGGTTGTTTGTTTCGTGACTCACATTTAGTGAATCACGAGTTGTAAACAGCAAGATCACCTGTTGGGTCTAGTTTTGGTTTCAATTCTAGGCTTGATCATGACTTCATTTGGTGAGTGTGCTTTGGGCCTATTCATATTTTCAAAATCATATGGTACTATCAGAAGTGACTGCGCTAAAAAATGAGAATACATAAGAATAATATGTGGGGCTGAAAATTGGCTAAGTGTGTCTACGTAACTGTTACTTATTCCTTTGTATCACCACACCTAATTCTTGTGTGGCGTATTTGTATGATAATTCAGTTTTAGTACATCTACGTATGGTACCATACTACAACAATGGTGCTTGACCCAGACACAACAGTATGGTACGGTACAATAGCAGTGCGCCCTCTCACTGCTTTCACGTCACACAATTATTTTTTTCAATTACATCACTGATACCCCACCGGCCCATCATGGGAATGGCCGAAACTCAGTCCACAGACTGAGTTATCCCTCCCGCCTTACACCGCCATGTTGCCCACAACAATTGGCATTGGCGGGTATATTTTGGGGGTGAGTAATCACGATTTCGTCTTGTTCTGCAATTTTATACTCACCACACGGCCAAATTTTTTTCAATTAATTAGTTGCAGGCCTGTCTGCGAAATCGCCGAAACTCAGTCCACAGACTGAGTTAGGCATTCCGCCTTGGACCGCCTTGTTGCCAATAACAATTGGCAGCGGCGGGTGTATTTTGGGGGTGAGTTGTGACGAACTCACCATTTTTTGCACTATAATACTCACCACACGGCCTTTTTTTTTCCAATTAATTAGTTGCGGGCCTGCCGGCGAAATCGCCAAAACTCAGTCCACAGACTGAGTTTGGCATTCCGCCTTGGACCGCCTTGTTGCCAACAACAATTGGCAGCGGCGGGTATATTTTGGGGGTGAGTTGTGATGAACTCACCATTTTTCGCACTATAATACTCACCACATGTCCAATTTTTTTCCAATTAATTAGTTGCAGGCCTGCCGGCGAAATCGCCAAAACTCAGTACAGAGTATGCACTCAACATGACTGTTATATTCAATCTTAATCGTTTGAGATGATTTTGATTTGGTGTACTCTGACATTGGCTTGTTGGAGAAAGCGATGTGTCGAATTACTACCATAGAGAGTGAACTAAGAAGCACAGACCAACATTCCAAGGAACCCCAGAAGAATGCATATCATAACGGTGAAAACACAGAAAATCAGGGAGATGAGGCAGAACTTAGGAAAGGTGACTGTAAGTGTGTCTATAATGTTGGATGAAACTGAACGATTCGGATCACTAAATTACATTGCTGTATTGGTTTGTGTGACAGCTGACATGCGAAGATGCCATGAGGACCTGTTGAATACACATAACATTTTGACCTCGATTGCAGTACCTTCTGTGCCTTCTAGGAAGATCCGTGGAAAGGAATTGCCCTCTTTCTCTTGTAAGTGTTGTGCACAGTGCCACGAGAGTATGTTCTGTAAGCAGTAACCCATGCACAAAGTATCCGTTTTCAGGTCCAGGTGGACAAAATTCGAATCCAACAGTCAAGAATGATGTGGTGGTCCCTCGTCCAGCAAACGAGATCAATGATGAGGTATTTCTTCCACCTACATCAGGTGAGAATTTTGGCAGATGAGTTTCTTTCCTTAACATGAAATGGAACTAATAGCTAATATCCGAACTTTGACATATATGATGACACAGGCGGTACAGATGAGGAATGACAGGCATTCATCGATGGGATGGAAACTGCTAAACCCAATGACATAAAAAGAGGAAGTGATGGGGAGTATTATGTGGAGAAGGTTCTCAAAATGCGTGTTATTGAGGGAAGGGAAGAGTTCCTTGTGAAATGGATTGATTATCCTTTGAGTGAAGCTACTTGGGAACCATTTGAAAACCTTTCTGGCCAGGAAGCATGTGAGTGTCTGGATATTATTTCTTTTACTATCACAGAACTTTCCTCGCGTCGGAACTCTCACGATCTGTTTTAAGATGATGAGGCCGTCGCATTGAAAACTGCATGGAAAGGGACAATCTGTTCTAAGGTAAAGTGATAATATTTTCTGTTATTGTATAAATCTCATGTCAATGAATTTACCTCCAAGGTTCATTTTTCTATTTCCACTTGAGAACAAGAAAAAACCCTGCAAGAAGAGAAAGACGAAGGATTTGCAAAATGGAGTGAGTGATATGACCACTATCATGTAACATATTTTCATGTTCATATAGGACATTTCATCATTCTGTTACGTTTGATATCTCGTGAGAAGGCAAAGAAGAATGTGTCATCAGTTGAGGTTAGTGCAATCGATTACTCCAAGTAGTCCTACACTGCAAACGAATTGTTAGTAAGGCTAGTATTCCTGTTAGTTAAGCTGTAAGAAATGATTTTTTACTTACAGAATAGCTAACAGCGGGTTCAACGGTCGATTTAAGGGGAGGAGTCAAGAATTTTTCTCACTTCTTGCTAACTGTTAGTAAGGTTTCGGGGACAATGTTGGACTTCGATGGACTGCTTACAATTTTACTAACATGAGGTTCTAAAACAAGAATTTTCATCTAAATAATATAGATACCTAGGCAGATGTTTTTAAGCACTCTCCCATTTGTGTAGTTCCCCACCCTATGTCGTCTGGCCCTCAACAGGTGTATTCATGCACTTTGCACTTCACACGATTTCACAACAGTGAAGAACAGCAGGAAAGACCCATGCCATTATTGTCTTTATGTATTGCACATGCTTACATGCTCAACTTTTTCAATTAATTGTTACATGTGGAGAAGGTTCTCAAAATGTGTGTTATTGAGGGAAGGGAAGAGTTCCTTGTGAAATGGATTGATTATCCTTTGAGTGAAGCTACTTGGGAACCATTTGAAAACCTTTCTGGCCAGGAAGCATGTGAGTGTCTGGATATTATTTCTTTTACTATCACAGAACTTTCCTCGCGTCGGAACTCTCACGATCTGTTTTAAGATGATGAGGCCGTCGCATTGAAAACTGCATGGAAAGGGACAATCTGTTCTAAGGTAAAGTGATAATATTTTCTGTTATTGTATAAATCTCATGTCAATGAATTTACCTCCAAGGTTCATTTTTCTATTTCCACTTGAGAACAAGAAAAAACCCTGCAAGAAGAGAAAGACGAAGGATTTGCAAAATGGAGTGAGTGATATGACCACTATCATGTAACATATTTTCATGTTCATATAGGACATTTCATCATTCTGTTACGTTTGATATCTCGTGAGAAGGCAAAGAAGAATGTGTCATCAGTTGAGGTTAGTGCAATCGATTACTCCAAGTAGTCCTACACTGCAAACGAATTGTTAGTAAGGCTAGTATTCCTGTTAGTTAAGCTGTAAGAAATGATTTTTACTTACAGAATAGCTAACAGCGGGTTCAACGGTCGATTTAAGGGGAGGAGTCAAGAATTTTTCTCACTTCTTGCTAACTGTTAGTAAGGTTTCGGGGACAATGTTGGACTTCGATGGACTGCTTACAATTTTACTAACATGAGGTTCTAAAACAAGAATTTTCATCTAAATAATATAGATACCTAGGCAGATGTTTTTCAGCACTCTCCCATTTGTGTAGTTCCCCACCCTATGTCGTCTGGCCCTCAACAGGTGTATTCATGCACTTTGCACTTCACACGATTTCACAACAGTGAAGAACAGCAGGAAAGACCCATGCCATTATTGTCTTTATGTATTGCACATGCTTACATGCTCAACTTTTTCAATTAATTGTTACATTTTGGATCCACCGCCGCAATCAATAACACCATCTCCCACAGAGAGGATATTGCCCTTCCCCTGCCACCAATCGCTCGCATCTCTCAATACTAAGTGGAGCTGCAAAAAGAACGGTGAGATTTTGTTGAGAATTGATCTTTCGACACAGATTTTCACTCACCAATTTTTCAATTAAATTGCCGTTTTCACATCTTTCGCACAATCTGGGGTATTGAATCCCACAGACCGTCTTTTGCTCCGCTGTTGCCACCGCCCACTCGTATTCATTTCAGAAGAGCGGCAGCACAAAAAAAACGGTGAGAAAACATCATGTTTTGATGATGTTACAGTTTTTTTACTCACCATTTTTTCAATTAAATTGTTGCTTTTAAGTCTGATGCGCGATCTGTGGTATGTAAGCCCACAGACCGTCTTTTACGCCGCCATTGCCACCACCCACTCGCGTTCATTTCAGCGCAGAGTGGCAGCACAAAAAGATCGGTGAGAAAACATCATGTTTTGATGGTGTTACAGTTTTTTTGACTCCCCAGTTTTTCAATTAAATATCCGTTCTGCAGATCTCCCAACTCTACAATGGGACACTTTGCACACAGTTTTTTTACTCACTATTTCTTCAGTTAAATTGCTGTTTTTATTTCTTAGGCTGATCTGTGATTTTTGTTCCGTTTTGTCACATGATGTGATGGGAATTGGAATTTTTTGCATTTTGCTTTATCTATCTACATTCCCGCCTCAACATTCTGTTGTCTCTTTCTCCTTCAGGTTCCTCCGAGTTGTCTTTTGTCTCAAGAACTTGGGGAGGGGCTAAGTGGGGTATTACATTCAAATTATCAGGTGAGTCTCTGCCTCCTCCAAATTTTGTTTCAATTTGTCCCTGATAAGATTGCCCATCTGCCTCTCAATCAACTTTTGGCGCCTTTCTACAGCAGTGTTTCCTATCATCAACTTCTGATTTGTGATTTTTTAATTCTTCTTCCACTGACAATCCCTTTGCTTGCCAGGAGTTCGGCTCCACTTTGCCAGACATCCTCACACTTGTCTACATATCTCCGAGATACAAGCACAACAACAAATCACAGTTTGCGGCTACTAATATTCATCCAACAATCAACCTTATATTTATTCAAGAACACATTGGCCACACTTCAGAAAAACGAGCAAATGGGACTCACACAACAATTAAATTTTTTGGCTATCTACTGGATGTGAGCAATTGAGTTCTGCAATTGAAAATGGTTTGCTCTGAGCTATGTGCTTAAATCAGTGCATACCTAGGAATAAAATTATCCATATTAAATTAATTTAAAAATATTCAGTGAATTATTGACTCTCATAGAAATGGGAAGTATGCATCTTGATTGCAGGGAAAAAGAGATGAAATTGATTGGAGGAAGCTATTATTAAGTTAACTAAACAATGGAATCGATCACAATTAGACATGAATGATAAATTATTGCATTAAATGATCATCCAATCTGAGTAGGCACATAATAACTAGCATTTGCCTCAAATTATTATGAGCCTACAAAGGGTTCTATGCACAAGTATGTTCACATTAATTTTTCACATACCTTTTAACAAATTACCTAGACCCTGCTGTGTCGAAAGAATCAATAACTATTTAAGAAGTTTTATTGAGTCTTTAACAGTATCGACTTTGAGGTTTTATCACAATCTCAGATTATAATATGGGTATATATATTTAAGTGACTCGAACATCATCAATGTGTCAAATATGGAACTGTCTTATTTAAGTGGGGAAGACTGTTCATTATTTACAATGGAAGGCAATGCCAAGAAGCAACTATGATGCAGGTACTAAATACTAGTCATTAACTGAACTAAACAATGAAAATGACCAAAATACTTTTAAATCAAATCAAACACTCCTTCATAGCTGGGCCATGGGTTCAAAAGCATGTACTGTTGGTCATGAGTGACGCAATGGATGACAGAAATGGAATTTTCTATAAAATTGTACAAGGGGGATTCACACAACAACAAAATATTCTATGGCTATCTACTGGATGGATGCATTTGAGTTCTGCAATAGAAATGGTTTGTTCAAAGTTATCCGTTTAAATTTTGTTCAAAGCTATCCTTTTAAATCAGATGTTTGTTTGCATACCTAAGAATAATATTCAGCAGATCATTAGTTCAGAGTATGGAGTAGGTTCATTTAGAAAATAAGCGCTCTGATTTAATGTTGAGATTTATTAAGAATGTTTGGAAATATGTCATAACCATTGTGATTGCTTCCAACATATTGTGCTTCTGTTTTTATTCCATCAGAAAATAGATTGTTTCATTTTAAAAGAAATATTGACATGATTTTGGTGCCCTTCTGTTGCAAATCCAGCAGAAAATAGATTCCTTCTTTCTAAAAGAAAAGTGGGCTATATTTTCTTACTTGAAATAGTCAATGGTCAAAACCAGGGGTTATACATGAATACATTCAATGTTATACGTGTGTGCACATACATGATATTAATAGTTTATGGTTCATTCATCTTCACCTCTACAAAACAATCCAATCCAATCCAAACAATTGCACCTGGAACACAACAGAATAAAAAATATGACTGACTCAAAAGATTTGACATCACTCAAATTCATTTGATAAATACTTTCATTTTGAACTCTATAAAAGTCACTGAGGAAATGGAAGTATTTTCAGACACATGAGCATTATTATTCCATCAGAAAACAGATTGTTTCATTTTAAAAGAAATGTTGACATGATTTTGATGCCCTTCTGTTGTGAATCCATCAGAAAATAGATTCCTTTATTTAGAAAAGAAATGTGTGGTATATTCTGTTTCTTGAATATTCAATAGTCAAAACCAGAGATTACATGAATACATTCAATTTTTTAAGTGTGCACACATAAAACATAGTGACTCAAACTGATATTAATAGTATATATGGTTCGTTACTCATCCCTTGTAGAAAACAGTCCAGTTTAAACAATTGCATCTATCACACAATGGATTAAAAATTGAATTACTCAAAAAGATTTGAATCACTCAAATACATTTGATAAAACTTTCCCTTTTGAATTCTACAAAAGTCAAAGGAATTCTCAGTATTTTTGGAAAAATTAGAATTAGGACTGTAAAGATGAGCTTATTTGGAATTACTTCCATTGTTTGCTTATTTTGTCTTTCACTGAAAACAGGTTAAATACATAGTAAAGTAATAATTCTTCTACTATTCGCCATTCAAACAGGTGTAAGATCATTATCATTATAAACAAACTCAAACAGTACTTATTTCTTCTGAAAAATCTTGATTTCATTGTATGGCTAATATGAATTAATAATTGGAGTAAGAGGGTTTGGCTTTGGATGACGACAGAGGAGAGAGGAGAGGGAAAAGTAGGGTGATGAACGAGCAAAGGGGGTGGGTATGGGTGGTGGTGGTGTTGGGTGGGAGGAGGGGCCCCTCCTGTTGGGTGGATTGGGTGGAGAATGAGGATGAATTATCCAATCTTGCAGTCTTCGCTGACTACCTGCAGCGAAAGTCAGAATCTCGTTTCAGGTCAAGAGTCCATATGGCCGAACCAAAATGGTACTACAGGCCTAAGACCACGATCCCAGGCGATCACTACAGGCAATCAAGCCCAACTGCAAAACTGTCCTTGATGGTCACTTGCGGTGGTCATGAAGCTCCGACAGCTCACCATCCTAAAGGGTCTAGAATTTAGGGATTAGGCAAGGGGGACACTATCGCGAATGCGTACGGCTGCAAAACAAACCAGTTTTGGGGTTACATTTTATAGTTGGCACAACTTTAATGTATAATTTGTTAGAGCAAATAAGATATATATGATGTTCTTAGCGGTAGGTAGTCATAATAGTTTTTACATATATTATGTAAGAGCTTGGTCTTGTACCTAATACACTGTATGACTTTCATAGCCTACACCACAAAAATGTCGTTGGCCCAGAGTCATGCAGGTGACCGCTCCCATTTCCCCTGCACAAAAAAATTCACGAACACGCACTCCCCCAAACAATGGGATTTCCCCTCATCGTGAGAATTACAGAACCGATGCCCCACGCCACACCCTTCCTTCTCATCAACCTAACCACCCAAAAAAGGAGCAGGTCATTTGACCGCTCCAGTGGTGAGTTTGTTGTGTACGCGGTGAGTATTGCGATTGGTTTTAGTTCGTCAACAATTTTATTTGAACTCGCTGCCCCGCTGACCTGCCACACCCCCCCGCAGCCTCCATGAATTGCAACACACAAGCCCCACGCCACACCCTTCCTCCTCATCAACCTAACCACCAAAAAGGAGCAGGTCGCTTGACTGCTCCAGTGGTGAGTTTGTTGTGTTCGGTGAGTATTGCGATTTGTTTTAGTTCGTCAACTATTTTGTTGGAAATCGCTTCCCGCTGACCTGCCATATTCTGCCACCCCCAGTCTCCATGAATTACAAACCCCACGCCGCGCCCTTCCGCAGCATCAATTTAAAGCTGCAAAAGAGAAGCTGGACATGAAGTGGTGAGTTTTATGATTTTTTATTTGTTCAATTATTTCTATCACTGTGGACGCGCTGTCCTGCCATGATCAGCCACCCCTCCCTCCCTGACTTAAATAGCCCCACGCCGCACCCTCTTGCGGCTTCAATTAAAGAGAGAAAAAGAAGCAGGACAATTGTCCACCCTAGTGGTAAGTTTTTCAGTTTCATATTTGCTATACTAATTAATTCGAACTCGACATCCCTGACATGCATTCTTTCTCCACACCCCTCGCACATGAATTTCAAACCCCGCGCCCCCACGCTGCGCCCTCCTGTGGCAGATATCTAACTGCCAAAAATAGAACCAGGAAGATTGACCATTCCTATGGTGAGTTTTGGCTTCTATTTGCCCAACTATGTATTATTGAAACTCGACGCCTCTGATCTGTGATCTTCCTCCACCCCCATTGTGAATGAATTGCAACCCCATGCCCTATGCCGTGCCCTCCCACGAAAATAATTAACAGGCAAACAAGAAGCAGGACAATCGACCAATCTCATGGTGAGTTTTGCATTATTTTACTTGCAATCAATTTCATTGTAACTCAATGCCCCTGACCTGCTGTCCATCTCCCCACCCCTCCTCTATGAATTACAATCCCCATATGCCCTCACGTCGTGCCTTCCCATGGGAGAAGCAGGACATTTGACAAATCCCATGGTAAGTTTTGGACATTTTTGTTTGCCCAACTATTTCATTGTAACACGACATCCCTCACCTGCAATCATCCCTCACTACACTCCTGCATGAATAACAAACACCACAAATCACGCCCCGCCGTCCGTTCGCCACAAAAAGTCTAACAGAAGAAAACAAGCAAGAGAGTTAAACATTCCTGTGGTGAGTTTTTGACTTTTTTATGTGCCCATCTATTTAATTAAAATTTTCTGCCCCTAACCTACCATCTTCCCAACAACCATGAAATACAGTCCCCACTCCCAGCGACGTTCCTCTCATGGCATCAATCCATAGGTTTTATGTAGTGGTTTATTGTTTTCTCCGGCATGCTTGTTTTTAGCCCAACATGTTTTTAGCCCGTCATAAACTAATGTTCGAAATAATAATATAGTATTACATCTCAAAAATGGTTTTTGTAGGGACAGAGTTAACATGTTATTTTACGTGTTTACTCCTACTTCCCGTAGGGGGGAGTACTTGTTAGTAATATTGTTAGTAAGGAAACTGGAGTCAATCAGACTCCGTCTTCATCAATGTTGTTAGTTATAATGTTAGCAAAAACGGATGTTGTTAGTAAGACTGTAAGCAAGGCCAAAAAATGATTGAGGGCAATACTAACTTACAATTTAACTAACAGTTTTTATTTTTCACGAACTTGTGAGAAAAAATCCTCAGTACAACTCCTACATACGATATGTTAGCAAGAGATAATTTGTCACTAACAGTCTTGCTAACATCTCGTTTGCAGTGTAAAAAGATATGCTGATTAATATTCACTGCTTTGCCTTTATGCTTTTAACAGACATCTGACAAGATAAATGAGGAATTACTTATCATTGTGAGTGTAAGAAACAGACATAATACCATTCAACACATGGTCTGAAATTATTTGTTTTCTGCTCAATCCATTCACTTATTGTAGGCAGGAGAGGAGAGAAACAAGGAGATGGCATCTGTAGAGGAAAAGGTGAGCAACATACACTGTCATTGATTAAGCATGACATTCTAGTATGATAACTGCATCCCTTTTGAAATGACTCATTTTCTATTTTCACTTGAGAACAAGAAAAACCAACCAAGAAGACAAAGGCGAAGGATTTGCAAAATGGAGTGAGTGATATGACCACGATCATGTAACATATTTTCATAGAGGACATTTCATCATGCTGTTACGTTTGATATCTCGTGAGAAGGCGAAGACGAATGTGTCAGCAGTTCAGGTTAGTGCAATCAATGACTCCAACTATAGTCCTAGAAAGAGATGCTGATCAATATTCACTGCTTTGTCTTTTTACTTTTCAACAGACATCTGACAAGATAAATGAGAAATTACAAATCATTTTGAGTGTAAGAAACAGACATATGTCATTCAACACATGGTCTGAAATCATTTCTTTTCCGCTCAATCTTTTCACTTATTACAGGCAGGTGAGGAGAGAAGCAAGGAGATGACATCTGTAGACAAAAAGGTGAGCAACATACACTGTCATTGATTAAGCATAAAATTCTAGTACGTTAACTCCATCCCTTTTGGAATGACTCCAATATTTAAGGTGTTGAACAATAAAACCAACGTTGTTGGCGGAAAGAAAGAAGAGGTAAGATATGAATTGGAGAGCATCACCAAAAAGACCGTTAGACTCACAAACCACATCCTAATATCATCAAAATGTCATTCCTTTGATACAGGTAAGTTTTTTGGTACATGAAGTGAATGAGTTCTGTCAGACTTTTTTATCTATCCGTTATTCATAAAATACAGGTAATTGGGAAGGAATATATGGGGAAGGACTGGAGAACTATCACATTTAGACGGTATCATTCTATTCAATTGAAAAAGAACGCTTATTGTGTATTCATTTGCCAGAGAACAAACCTTCCAGGAGAATGCCAACATGCAGTTTGTCATGAATGCCATGAGGAACATTCAAAAGCCCAGAAGGGATCAAGAGGTGGCGTTCCAAGTGAAAGGGAGTTGATGATGTCTTGTCATCATGAGCTACGCAATCTACAGCTATGCACTGACATTTGGTGGTGTACCAAAGATAATATTGAGCGTCAACATTGGTTTGAGCGTGTCAAGGGTTGTGCTCTTTGTGAGAGGATGTTCTTTGTAGGGGATTTGTGAGAGTGATGAGAGAAAGGAGTATTTTTTGCTTTAATGATTGGATGAGTGTGTTTTTGAGTTTGTTTTGGGGCAAAAATCTAGTCCATTAAAAATTAATTTCTCTAAAAGAATGATTTTTGTTGGAACAGAGGACACTGCTACCAAAAATATAGTTGTGGTTATAGTTGCAGAAGAGGCCAACTATAGGTGCCTGTTTGTAGGCTCAGGTATGTCTAAAAAATGATTCCAATTTATATGTATTTAATTCCTATGTGGACTTGTTTTTGCTAGTTGATCATCGTGCGAATTATTTTTACAACTATAACTCTTATCTTCGATATGCATTTTTTACTATAGGCCAACTATAAGTCCTTATAGTTAGGCCCCTAACTATAGATTCTAACTATAAGTCAACTATAGATTGCGTTTGGAACTGAAAAAGCAACTCCGACCAGTGGTAGGAGTAACATTTTGAGTACATCTTTGCTCCAGCAAGAACTATTTTATACATTAGCCATTTGTTCAAATTATGCACAAAATCCGGCTTGGTGTGATCCAACATAATTCAATCTTATAATTTACTGCAGACTATACTATGGACACATGAGTCTGGCATGAATCGGCATCACAAATCGGTCAACAATAAAGCTAGAAGCTAGACACTGTATGCTGTCAAATAAACAAAGTATCCTGCATTACTACCTGCATGCAATCTATGGTTCCCCGTTAACTCATCCAGCCGCTAAGGTCTATTAACCAATCGTAAGTTTGTCATGTCTAACGGGAATCCGTGACTTTAGTCAAAAAGAACTGAAATTAATACCAGGCATTTTATATGAGCAGCAAAAAAGCAAAAGAGACTCTCACACGGAAGGTGTCACCTTTTCATGTGTTGCATTTTAGTGCACAAATGATTAGTGTGGGTTGCAAATGTGTTAGGAAGAAATCAAATTTTGGTCAGAAATAAAATCAGTTCGTCAAGAGATGGTAGATATGACAACTTTTCAACGCACCACAGTGTTCACCAAAACACCGGAATTGATAGGATCTGCCTATGCCCCCTGCAAATGGTTCATGGAAAAAGTCAATAACTCTGCAAGAAAAAAGAAGCAAAGAATTAGAACGTACAACTTACACTGTTTTTTTGTGCTTACAACATATTCATTGGCCCCCCATCATCATCTGAACATAAAACGAATGGCAATATTAAGAAAAGAAAATAAGGGACAATCTGTTGAGAATGCCAATGCAATCAAAATTTCCCCTTACCCAACACTGCATTCCCCTTACATCCCCCCCTCTCTAATGAAACTGATGAATAACACCTGAAACAACCAAATACTTTATCGTAGAAAATTTCCAAATACAAAGAGATTGCATCTACCTCATACATGACATTCCCCACTCTACAATGCCTTTTGTCCCTCTGCTTCCCATGGGCTGCAATGCGCACATCTATCCCGCTGCTCCCCGTGAGTTGCCCCTGCTCCCCGCGAGTTGCCCCTGCTCCCCGCGAGTTGCCCATGCTCCCCACGAGTTGCCCCTGCTCCCCGCGAGTTGCCCCTGCTCCCCCAAGCCACCGCCACAAGCCCTCCAGCTGCTCGTCTTATCCCCACAAGCCTCCCTGCCGCTCCTCTGCCCCCACAGCTCCTCTGTCCCCACAGCTCCTCTGTCCCCACAGCTCCTGTGCCCACGCCGCCCCCGTCACATGCTACCCCTCTCCTCTGCCGGTATATCGCAACAACACAGGAGGCCACATAACTGAAACACCTATAATACACCAAGCCAAAGGGCCACATGAGCCATTGACACCGAAATCAAGTATCTCATTCTCACCGTTCTGTTTCGCATTCCCCCATCAATGTACATGGAATATGTGCCTCATGATGTTGGTGATTGATATAATTTAAAAAATATGACAACCAATGGTGTAACGGAAAACAAGTATTACCTTCAGCATGTATTTCTGACTAATATAAAATTTCCTTCAATACAACATGTATCTCCTCAAACACATTAGATACAAAAAGGTCAACACAAAAGACTAGGTACAGTACATTATATTATATAATCTTTTGTCTTGACACGTGGAATTCTCAATCCCCAAACAGGATTGTGCCCCACCAACACCACACGTCATCTTGTCATCCTACCATCATTTCAGCCATCGTCATGGCACCCTTCTAGCCATTCTTGCTCGTTCAAGCCATCATCGCTCTCCCAAATTCGAGCCGGCATTGCTGTTGCTTGTTCGAGCCAGAATCGCCGTCACCTATTCGAGCCGGCACCGATCTCGCAAATTCGAGCCGGCACCAATCTCGCAAATTCGAGCCGGCACCGATCTCGCAAATTTGAGCCGGCACCGATCTCGCATATTCGAGCAGGCATCAATCTCCCAAATTCGAGCCAGCATTGCTCTCACACATTGGAGCCGGCATCGCTCTTGCAAATTGGAACCACATCGCTCTTGCAAATTGGAGCCTGCATCGCTCCGCTTGTTTGAGACGTCATCATTTTTGCTCGTTCGAGCCTGCATTGCTCTCGCAAATTGGAGTCGGCATCGCTCTTGCAAATTTGAGCGGTCACCGTGCCATATTGAGCTGTCATCGCTCATCAATCAAGCCATCTTTGTGCCATCAATTGAGCCATCTTTCTGCCAACAATTGAGCCTTCTTTGCGTCATCGTTTGTGTCAATCGAGCCGCAACGATCAACCAACCCCGGTGTGTTTGTTTTGCCCTGAGGCCATCAAGTCAACAAGGCCTGTGGTTCATTGCTTGAAGTCAGCATTTTGACTGTGTTCACGAGTCTTAATACCATCGAACCAGTCATAATGTGGTCATGCATATAGTCAGGAGTGTACTATTGCAACAGACCATGTCTTCAAGTGATATGAACTCTTGTCTGTGTTGTGCATCTGTAGCATCACAGCGCAGAAGCAAAACTGTGCCACTCCAGTTTCTACTGATGGAGATGTTTGGGTTTGCTGCTGCAACAAGTCGTGTCTAAAAAAGCAGTCTTTCAGATGTGTGAAAAACTGTTTCAAAAATTGAACAACAGCTTTCTTGAGATTATTCATTCAAAGTTTGCTGTTGGTGCTATCAATTCTGAGCTAATGTCCATAGAATATTCACGCAGGGTCTTTGAAACAAGTGGATCGTATGCAGCTATGGTAAGAGCTTAACTCTCGTGCAACTCTATGTCATGAGTAACCTGGTCAGTTGGTCAGCACAATGACCAATTCAACAAAAAGGGGGAATCAATAGAGAATAAAATTTTGTTTGTATTGCCATCGTTGGAAACATTACCTGGTAGAGGAGGGTCATTCCCAAAAACTGAATATGTTTTTGCCTTGCTTGACTGGCAATATCAGTCTAGGTCTGTCAGAAGCTTTTGCGTAAATCATGCAAATGATATGGGTATTGGACCGCCTAGTGTGACAGGTTCCAGACAATCACTGGAGTATTTCTTTGTACATGGAGGCAGCAGGGGAGGTGATTGGGCACATCGTTTTAATGAATATGGACAAGGACAGATACACTTCGATCAAGGATCTGGTAGAATAAGTCAGATGAATTGAATTATCATATCTGGAACTTTTATTGAAAACAAAGCATTTAAAAACATTCAACCAGTAATTTATATTAAATTAATTTGAAAGAATATGCATCAAATGCAAATGAACTAATATACAAATAAAAAGAGGAGTATTGCTACATACACACAAACAGAAATATCACAAATCATAGAAAGGTTTTTGTCCTCCTGTATATGTCTTACTAGTAATGCATGAGTGATCAGGAGCAGAGTTCACGTTGCTTAGGACACCAACACAACTGCTTTATTGTAAATTGCAACCATCTCAGCATTCAGAGACAAAATCCAATGAGATACCACCACAGAACAGTTCTTTCTAATTTGTAAACAAAACATATCCTTTCAAATTAGTGAGATTCAGCTTTTAGAAATACTGTCCCCAGGTACATTTTCAACACAACTACTTTATTGTAAAAACCAGGTACATTTTCAACACAACTACTTTATTGTAAATTGCAACCATCTCAGCATTCAGAGACAAAATCCAATGAGACACCACCACAGAACATGTTCTTTCTAATTTGTGAACAAAACATGTCCTTTCAAATTTGTGAGGTGCAGCTTTTAGAAATCAAACACAGACACTTCCACACCCACTATTGAATTGAAACTAAAGTCCCTCCAAGACACCCGAGACAAAATGCCACCCTCAGTTACCGTCATCCCCCCGGTCGTGCCATGCAGCTTTGAGGAGAAAACTATCCCCCCTGTACATCTTACTGACAATGCCTGAGTGGTCAGGGCCAGAGATCATGTTGGTAAGGAGCATGACGTCCAACCAAGCGACAAAGACAAAGTTGCATGGCAGGGTTCAAGTAATCCCTCAAAATAAACACAGACACTTCTTCAACCGCTATTGAATTGAAAGTAAAGTCCCTCCAAGACATCCAAGACAAAATGACACCCTCAATTACCATCATCCCCTCGGTCGTGCCATGCAGCTTTGAAGAGAAAACTATCCCCCTTGTACGTCTTACTGACAATGCCTGAGTGGTCAGGGCCAGAGATCATGTCGGTAAGGAGCATGACGTCCAACCAAGCGACAAAGACAAAGTTGTGTGGCAGGGTTCAAGTAATCCCTCAAAACAAACACAGACACTTCCCCACTGGCTATTGAAAATAAAGTTCCTCCAACACACCCAAGACAAAATGTCACCCTCAATTACCGTCATCCCTCCGGTCATGCCATGCAGCTTTGAGGAGAAAACTATCCCCCCTGTACGTCTTACTGACAAAGCCTGAGTGGTCAGGGCCAGTGATCATGTCGGTAAGGAGCATGACGTCCAACCAAGCAACAAAGACAAAGTTGCGTGGCAGGGTTCAAGTAATCCCTCAAAACAAACACAGACACTTCCCCACTGGCTATTAAAAATAAAGTCCCTCCAAGACACCCAAGACAAAATGTCACCCTCAATTACCGTCATCCCCCCCTGTCAATGCAGCTTTGAGGAGAAAACTATCCCCCTTGTACGTCTTACTAACAATGCCTAAGTGGTCAGGGCCAGAGATCATGTTGGTAAGGAGCATGACGTCCAGCCAAGCGACAAAGACAAAGTTGCATGGAAGGGTTCAAGTAATCCCTCAAAACAAACACAGACACTTCCCCACTGGCTATTGAAAATAAAGTCCCTCCAAGACACCTATGACAAAATGCCACCCTCAATTACCGTCATCCCCCCGGTCGGTCAATGCAGCTTTGAGGAGAAAACTATCCCCCCTGTACGTCTTACTGACAATGCCTGAGTGGTCAGGGCCAGAGATCATGTCGGTAAGGAGCATGACGTCCAACCAAGTGACAAAGACAAAGTTGCGTGGCAGGGTTCAAGTAATCCCTCAAAACAAACACAGACACTTCCCCACTGGCTATTGAAAATAAAGTCCCTCCAAGACACCCAAGACAAAATGTCACCCTCAATTACCGTCTTCCCCCCTTCAATGCAGCTTTGAGGAGCAAACTATCCCCCCTGTACGTCTTACTAACAATGCCTGAGTGGTCAGGGCCAAAGATCATGTCGGTAATGAGCATGACGTCCAACCAAGCGACAAAGACAAAGTTGCGTGGCAGGGTTCAAGTAATCCCTCAAAACAAACACAGACACTTCCCCACTGGCTATTGAATTGAAATAAAGTCCCTCCAAGACACCCAAGACAAAATGCCACCCTCAATTACCGTCATTCCCCCCTGGTCCATGCAGCTTTGAGGAGAAAACTATCCCCTGTCGTCTTACTGACAATGCCTGAGTGGTCAGGGCCAGAGATCCATGCAGTGAGGAGACTATCCCCTGCGCAATGACAAAGCCTGAGTGGCAGGGCCAGAGATCATGTCGGTAAGGAGCAAGACGTCCAACCAAGCGACAAAGACAAAGTTGCGTGGCAGGGTTCAAGTAATCCCTCAAAACAAACACAGACACTTCCCCACTGGCTATTGAATTGAAAATAAAGTCCCTCCAAGACACCCAAGACAAAATGCCACCCTCAATTACCGTCATCCCCCCGGTCCATGCAGCTTTGAGGAGAAAACTATCCCCCCTGTACGTCTTACTGACAATGCCTGAGTGGTCAGGGCCAGAGATCATGTCGGTAAGGAGCATGACGTCCAACCAAGCGACAAAGACAAAGTTGCGTGGCAGGGTTCAAGTAATCCCTCAAAACAAACACAGACACTTCCCCACTGGCTATTGAAAATAAAGTCCCTCCAAGACACCCAAGACAAAATGCCACCCTCAATTACCGTCATCCCCCGTCCATGCAGCTTTGAGGAGAAAACTATCCCCCTGTACGTCTTACTAACAATGCCTGAGTGGTCAGGGCCAGAGATCATGTCGGTAAGGAGCATGACGTCCAACCAAGCGACAAAGACAAAGTTGCGTGGCAGGGTTCAAGTAATCCCTCAAAACAAACACAGACACTTCCCCACTTGCTATTGAATTGAAAATAAAGTCCCTCCAAGACACCCAAGACAAAATGTCACCCTCAATTACCGTCATCCCCCCGGTCCATGCAGCTTTGAGGAGAAAACTATCCCCCTTGTACTTCTTACTGTCAATGCCTGAGTGGTCAGGGCCAGAGATCATGTCGGTAAGGAGCATGACGTCCAACCAAGGGACAAAGACAAAGTTGCATGGCAGGGTTCAAGTAATCCCTCAAAACAAACACAGACACTTCCCCACTGGCTATTGAAAATAAAGTCCCTCCAAGACACCCAAGACAAAATGCCACCCTCAATTACCGTCATCCCCCCGGTCCATGCAGCTTTGAGGAGAAAACTATCCCCCCTGTACGTCTTACTGACAATGCCTGAGTGGTCAGGGCCAGAGATCATGTCGGTAAGGAGCATGACGTCCAACCAAGCAACAAAGACAAAGTTGCGTGGCAGGGTTCAAGTAATCCCTCAAAACAAACACAGACACCTCCACACTGGCTATTGAATTGAAAATAAAGTCCCTCCAAGACACCCAAGACAAAATGCCACCCTCAATTACCGTCATCCCCCCGGTCGGTCAATGCAGCTTTGAGGAGAAAACTATCCCCCCTGTACGTCTTACTGACAATGCCTGAGTGGTCAGGGCCAGAGATCATGTCGGTAAGGAGCATGACGTCCAACCAAGCGACAAAGACAAAGTTGCGTGGCAGGGTTCAAGTAATCCCTCAAAACAAACACAGACACTTCCCCACTGGCTATTGAAAATAAAGTCCCTCCAAGACACCCAAGACAAAATGTCACCCTCAATTACCGTCTTCCCCCCTTCAATGCAGCTTTGATGAGAAAACTATCCCCCTTGTACGTCTTACTAACAATGCCTGAGTGGTCAGGGCCAGAGATCATGTCGGTAAGGAGCATGACGTCCAACCAAGCGACAAAGACAAAGTTGCGTGGCAGGGTTCAAGTAATCCCTCAAAACAAACACCAACACCTCCACACTTGCTATTGAATTGAAACAAAAGTCCCTCCAAGACACCTAAGACAAAATGCCACCCTCAATTACCGACATCCCCCCGGTCGGTCAATGCAGCTTTGAGGAGAAAACAATCCCCCCTGTACGTCTTACTGACAATGCCTGAGTGGTCAGGGCCAGAGATCATGTCGGTAAGGAGCATGACGTCCAACCAAGCGACAAAGACAAAGTTGCGTGGCAGGGTTCAAGTAATCCCTCAAAACAAACACAGACACCTCCACACTTGCTATTGAATTGAAAATAAAGTCCCTCCAAGACACCCAAGACAAAGTGCCACCCTCAATTACCGTCATCCCTCCGGTCGGTCAATGCAGCTTCGAGGAGAAAACTATCCCCCCTGTATATCTTACTGACAATGCCTGAGTGGTCAGAGCCAGAGATCATGTTGGTAAGGAGCATGACGTCCAACCAAGCGACAAAGACAAAGTTGCGTGGCAGGGTTCAAGTAATCCCTCAAAACAAACACAGACATTTCCCCACTGGCTATTGAAAATAAAGTCCCTCCAAGACACCCAAGACAAAATGCCACCCTCAGTTACCGTCATCCCCCCAGTCGTGCCATGTAGCTTTGAGGAGAAAACTATCCCCCCTGTACATCTTACTAACAATGCCTGAGTGGTCAGGGCCCGAGATCATGTCGGTAAGGAGCATGACGTCCAACCAAGCGACAAAGACGAAATTGTGTGGCAGGGTTCAAGTAATCCCTCAAAACAAACACAGACACTTCCCCACTGGCTATTGAAAATAAAGTTCCTCCAACACACCTATGACAAAATGCCACCCTCAATTACCGTCATCCCTCCGGTCATGCCATGCAGCTTTGAGGAGAAAACTATCCCCCCTGTACGTCTTACTAACAATGCCTGAGTAGTCAGGGCCAGAGATCATGTCGGTAAGGAGCATGATGTCCAACCAAGCGACAAAGACAAAGTTGCGTGTTGGGGTTCAAGTAATCCTGCAAAACAAACACAGACACTGCTCTGTCCACTATCAAAAATCATATCCCTCCGAGACACACAGGACAAAATGTCACCTTCAGCTACCTTTCCCCTCCTGGCTCTTGTCATTGCACTCGAGCCTGAAAAACTAGCTATGGAGTCTGCAAAATACTTCTAACAGCGCCTGGACAAAACCTCACTGCAAAAAGAGCATTGAAACTAACAGCTTACACCCAGCGTGACTGTGTCAGCGGAGGAGCCTGTGAAAAACTGGCAGTCAGTGGAGCCCGAGAAAAACTCACAACGGACAGTATCTAAACCTCACACAGGAACATATTGAAAACTCTGAGCAGATCATATTGAAACCCGCGGCAGGACATAGCGGAACATATTGTAAACTCACCTGAGCCTGTGAAAAACTCACAGCAGAGCCTGTGAAAAACTTGCAGCAGAGCCTGTGAAAAACACGCAGCAGACACTGTTAAAGTCACACAGCCGACACTGTTAAAAACTTGCAGCCAGCACTGTTAAAAACTCGCAGCCGACACTGTTAAAAACTTGCAGCAGAGCATATTGAAAACTCACCTGAGCATGTGAAAATCTCACAGAGGAGGAACCTCTGAAAAACACACAGCAGACACTGTTACAAACTTGCAGCCAACACTGTTACAAACTTGCAGCCAACACTGCTAAAAACTTGCAGCCAACACTGTTAAAAACTTGCAGCCAACATTGTTAAAAACTTGCAGCCAACACTGTGAAAAACACACAGAAGACACTGTTAAAAACCCACAGCAGAGGAGCCTGTGAAAAACATGCAGCAGACACTGTTAAAAACTTGCAGTGGACAATGTTAAAAACTCACCTGAGCATGTGAAAAACTCACAGCAGAGGAGACTGTTAAAAACTCGCAGCGGAGGAGACTGTTAAAAACTCGCAGCGGAGGAGACTGTAAAAAACTCGCAGCGGAGGAGACTGTTAAAAACTAGCAGCGGAGGAGACTGTTAAAAACTCGCAGCGGAGGAGACTGTTAAAAACTCACAGCGGAGACTGTTAAAAACTCGCAGCAGAGGAGACTGTGAAAAACTTGCAGCGGAGGAGACTGCACTGGCTATTGAAAATAAAGTCCCTCCAAGACACTCAAGACAAAATGCCACCCTCAATTACCATCATCCTCCCGGTCCATGCAGCTTTGAGGAGAAAAATATCCCCCCTGAACGTCTTACTGACAATGCCTGAGTGGTCAGGGCCAGAGATCATGTCGGTAAGGAGCATGACGTCCAACCAAGCGACAAAGACAAAGTTGCGTGGCAGGGTTCAAGTAATCCCTCAAAACAAACACAGACACCTCCACACTCGCTATTGAATTGAAAATAAAGTCCCTCCAAGACACCCAAGACAAAATGCCACCCTCAATTACCGTCAACCCCCCGGTCGGTCAATGCCGCTTTGAGGAGAAAACTATCCCCCCTGTACGTCTTACTAACAATCCCTCTGTGGTCAGGGCCAGAGATCATGTTGGTAAGGAGCATGACGTCCAACCAAGCGACAAAGACAAAGTTGCGTGGCAGGGTTCAAGTAATCCCTCAAAACAAACACAGACACTTCCCCACTGGCTATTGAAAATAAAGTCCCTCCAAGACACCCAAGACAAAATGCCACCCTCAGTTACCGTCATCCCCCTGGTCATGCCATGCAGCTTTGAGGAGAAAACTATCCCCCCTGTACGTCTTACTAACAATGCCTGAGTGGTCAGGGCCAGAGATCATGTCGGTAAGGAGCATGACGTCCAACCAAGCGACAAAGACAAAGTTGCGTGACGGGGTTCAAGTAATCCTGCAAAACAAACACAGACACTGCTCTGTCCACTATCAAAAATCATATCCCTCCGAGACACACAGGACAAAATGTCACCTTCAGCTACATTTCCCCTCCTGGCTCTTGTCATTGCACTCGAGCCTGAAAAACTAGCTATGGAGTCTGCAAAATACTTCTAACAGTGCCTGGACTAAACCTCACCGCAAAAAGAGCATTGAAACTAACAGCTTACACCCAGCGTGACTGTTTCAGCGGAGGAGCCTGTGAAAAACTGGCAGTCAGTGGAGCCCGAGAAAAACTCACAACGGACAGTATCTAAACCTCACACAGGAACATATTGAAAACTCTGAGCAGATCATATTGAAACCCGCGGCAGGACATAGCTAACATATTGTAAACTCACCTGAGCCTGTGAAAAACTCACAGCAGAGCCTGTGAAAAACTTGCAGCAGAGCCTGTGAAAAACACTCAGCAGACACTGTTAAAGTCACGCAGCCGACACTGTTAAAAACTTGCAGCCAGCACTGTTAAAAACTCGCAGCCGACACTGTTAAAAACTTGCAGCAGAGCATATTGAAAACTCACCTGAGCATGTGAAAATCTCACAGAGGAGGAGCGTCTGATAAACACACAGCAGACACTGTTACAAACTTGCAGCCAACACTGTTACAAACTTGCAGCCAACACTGCTAAAAACTTGCAGCCAACACTGTTAAAAACTTGCAGCCAACATTGTTAAAAACTTGCAGCCAACACTGTGAAAAACACACAGCGGACACTGTTAAAAACCCACAGCAGAGGAGCCTGTGAGAAACATGCAGCAGACACTGTTAAAAACTTGCAGTGGACAATGTTAAAAACTCACCTGAGCATGTGAAAAACTCACAGCGGAGGAGACTGTTAAAAACTCGCAGCGGAGGAGACTGTAAAAAACTCGCAGCGGAGACTGTTAAAAACTCGCAGCGCAGGAGACTGTTAAAAACTCGCAGCGGAGACTGTTAAAAACTAGCAGCCAACACTGTTAAAAACTAGCAGCGGAGACTGTTAAAAATTCACAGCGGAGACTGTCAAAGACACGCAGCGGAGACTGTCAGAGACACGCAGAGCCCCCTGTCAAAGACACGCAGCGGAGACTGTCAAAGACACGCAGCGGAGACTGTCAAAGACACGCAGCGGAGACTGTCAAAGACACGCAGCGGAGACTGTCAAAGACACGCAGCGGAAACTGTCAAAAACAAGCAGCGGAGACTGTTAAAAACTTGCAGCTGACACTGTTAAAGATACTTGCTGCGGACACTGTTTAAAACTCACAGCTGACACTGTTAAAAACTCGCAGCTGACACTATTAAAAACTCGCAGCAGAGCCTGCAAAAATTCACACAGCGGAGCCTGTAAAATTCTCACACTGGATCATGCAAAACATCACACAGTGGAGAGCAAATCGACTATCTCCCAACCGTATTATTTGTCCCCAGTGCAAGCTTCACTCCTCCTGTCAGCAAACCCTTCTCCCCTCATTTCTAACATTATTTCCAGGTTGCAAGTGAATTGGTCCCTGTTGCAGACAAAAAATAATGTGGGTGAAATTTCAGGCTGCCTGCAGAATTTGCCCGTTCTCCGTCTTGCATCTTCACCCCCACCCCCTCCAACCGACCCTCCCCCTGCCGCCGTGACGAATATTCCACTGCTGCCTCCGTCATCCTTATCAATGCATCGTCGTGGCTGCCTTCCATTGATGTACACGAGGAAGCGATCTTATGTCCAGGATGGATGGATAAACATTCTCGTGCTTTGCCTTCCGTGCTTGTCCTTGTCATTTTGTTCCGGGAGGCATTGAGTGAGTGACAGAGATGGACGATGGGAAGCCAACACAACAATCAAATCGACGACAATGGCAGCAGCGCTCAAAATTCACAGCCATGATGACACTGGATAACCAACACAACAATCAAATAGACGGCAATGGCAACGACAAGAACCGACATACAATCAAGAAATCGACGACAAATACCACTGTGTCTCCAACAGATGACAAAAGCAACAATCATATCAAATGGAAGCAACAATCAAATTGAGTTCATTTCGAAAGGATGCGACAAAAGCAACAATCGAACAGTATTGTTTTGTTGTGGGATACAATGTAGTGACTATGATAGTGATGGAGATGATGTGACAATGAAGGATGATGAGTTTGACAGGAAGAGAGTGCCTCAGAGGTCAATTTCCTGTTTGACATGCCAGGTACCGCTATGCACAGAGATCCGTGGGAAGAATATGAAAACTTGTTATCATCGCTGGCATGATGTTGTGAAAGAATTAGGTTGCAATTAAGTCAAGAATAGAACTCTGGGAGGCTCATCAACGGGGAAAGAAAGAGGACAAACAATGTAGTGACTATG
>JABMIG010000471.1:0-62263 GCA_013187285.1 Cyclotella cryptica
TGTGTGTGTGTGTGTGTGTGTGTGTGTGTGTGTGTGTGTGTGTGTGTTTGTGTGTGTGTGTTGTGTATGTGTGTGTGTATGTATGTGTGTAGTGTGTGTGTGTGTGTGTGTGTGTTGTGTATTATTATGTATTGTAGTGTGTGTGTGTGTGCTAAGTGTGTGTGTGTGTGTGTGCTAAGTGTGTGTGTGTGTGCTAAGTGTGTGTGTGTGTGCTTTATGTATTATTTATTTTAGTGTGTGTGTGTGTGTGCTGTGTGTGTGTGTGTGTGTGCCCATGTGTGTGTGTGTGTGTGTGTGTGTGTGTGTGTGTGTGTGTGTGTGCTGTGTGTGTGTGTGTGGTGTTGCTGTGTGTGTGTGTGTGTGTGTGTGTGTGTGTGTGTGTGTATTATTGTGTGTGTGTGTGTGTTATTGTGTGTGTGTGTGTGTGTGTGTGTGTGTGTGTGTGTGTGTGTGTGTGTGTGTGTGTGTGTGTGTGTGTGTGTGTGTGTGTGTGTGTGTGTGTGTGTGTGTGTGTGTGTGTGTGTGTGTGTGTGTGTGTGTGTGTGTGTGTGTGTGTGTGTGTGTGTGTGTGTGTGTGTGTGTGTGTGTGTGTGTGTGTGTGTGTGTGTGTGTGTGTGTGTGTGTGTGTGTGTGTGAACATTAAGTACCGCTATTATTCTACTACATCTAAGATGATATACAGAGACCAGCCATTGATCTCTCCTCTGAACGTTCCCTTCTCCTATCCCAGTCTGCATGGCTCAGCCAACCACTGTGGGCAATGCCATTTGGATTGGTTCATGATTGTGTCAGATCTCGTGGGCACAAGTGGTACCTGTTAGCTCCTTCTGGAGTGATTTCATATGGATCTTTTGCAGCTGATACTCGGAAGCGGAATGTGGGAGCAGCGGTAACGGCAGAGCCGTCCTCGGGTGCCCTTCTCTTCCAAGAGTGGGCCCTCTCACTGCGTAGGGAGCAGTGTATTGGACCTCACTACAGACAAAGACATCCGGGTTCGGATGAAGTTAACCATCTCCGAATACTGTCGATCCCACTTCACTGCAAGGAGAGATGCCAGACGCCGTTCAGCAGATCTGGCAGCCTCACAGGGCATTCCATCCACAGAGTAGCAAAGGGCGTAAAGTCCTTGCGCCTTTCTAGGCATGCCTCCTCATACTTGTCTCGCTTTTCGAAAGCAAAGCGCCAAGCTTTGCAGAAGAGCAGTTACCATATGACTTGGCATCCATATTGATCGGGTCAAAGACAGTGGAGCGAACTCGCTGCCAGAAGCCATGAGCACTGACATCTCCTCGGGCCTCCTCTCCAAGCGAGTTGCCATTGGCATTGTAGCCGGATCCAGGTTGAGTTCTCATGCCATCACCATAAAAGGTGAGTGGTTCGGTTGTTACACGAGATTCTCCCAGAGCCAGGCCACAGAGGTGGGCCCATTCATCACACACATCATTGTGCCTTAGGGAAACTAGTCCTCCTTTCTTACAGTTGAGACCATGCTCAACCGTGAATCCTGCTCCACATCCATCACACTTTCGGGTAGTCCTCTGGGGACCATGCCATACCTAAGAGATGTTGTCATGCCATTCCTGGAGTGAGAGCTCTGTGCAGCTCATGCGGTCGGAATTGCTGTCAGCCAGGCACCTGTTTCCATCATCCTCTCAAGCCGCTTCAGCCCTTGGGCCCCCTCCATTGTGATATATCCTCCACCACCGCCTTTCCATCCTCAATCCTTGCCTTTCGTCCCGCATTGCCAGCCCCACGGACACATCCTAAATGTGCCTCATTGTCGAGTTGACTGTTGGAGACAAGTGACTCTACTAGCAAGCTGGTGGCCTCCGTTGAAGTCTGATGCAGTCTGGTTCTGCCTCTCTGACAGGGTTTTGGATGGCGAGTCCACCCTGTTTGACCCCTTGAGCAATGAACAGACTAAGCTCGTTGGATATGGGATCCTGTCCTCCAAATAGGGCAGGGATGAACTGAGTCCTTAGTGCCTCCTCAACTGGTTCCAGATGTGGACCAACTCCTGGCTCTACTCGACAGAGGTATTGCCATTCAGCTTGGAGGCAGTTTACCAAGCCAGCATAGGCAGACTGAGGGTACCTCATTGCCACCTTTGCAAGCCGTTCCACCCCACTGACCCACTTCTGTACCATTGGTTGCAACCATCGCCCCTGCATCTTTGATGACCCAACAAAGCCACCAACGTATCGTTGTCCCCGACTCCACCTCACCGGCAGTCCAACCGACCAGGGATGGCTTTGGCATTGCTTTCCATGCGCTTGGGACAGATGGCCCAAGATTTGGCTGGTGCAGGGAAGTACCGATGCTGGAACCCTTTGCACACAGCCTGTTGAAAAGACTTGCCACTTGAGAGGCTCTCCCATAGATGGAGAAGTTAGATCCGATACCAGGGCTGGAGTAGTCCTGGTTGGAATTTCGTAGGTCCTCAGCTAAGCTGAGTAGTGACACTCCGTGAGAGTATCATGCCCAATGGGCAACCTTGGGTGACTCCTTCCTTGAGAAAAGAAACTGAGGTTCTGTGCCTGCATGGTCCACGAACCATCAACCTTCGCATCGTGCCTGTAGAGATTGAAGGCAAAGCGGGACCCTCGTGCCCATCGATGCCTCACTTCCCACAGCATGTTTTGTGAATTCAGGTTGTTGAATCAATTGTCTGCATCAGCAAGAGTCAGAACAAATGGATCCTCCAAGTCTTCCTAAGCGACTCCACAGCATCCTGAAACACTTCTTCACTTAGCGGCGCCTCCCAAGGTGGTGTCTCTCCCTCCTCCGCCTCACTCCTCCAGAGATCATCATCAATCTCCCACTCTTCGTAGTCTTGGGACTTGTCCTCGGGCGGCCTTTTTCCTGATGGAATGGATGGCCCCCTTCGATACCAGCCTCTAGGCGGCACAGAGTTGCGTGCTCCCACATGCTGCCTTTTCCCCTCGTCCACACTCCTTCAGAACACACTTGGACCACGGCCCGTATCCAGCATTCGCCAATGCCAACAGGTCGTGACTCCCGGCTGTTTGTCGAGGGGCAACCAGCCATCCTTGCCGCGATTACGCGGTAAGCAGCCCAAAGGTGGAGAGGTGTTCCCAAGCCAGAGTGTCCATTCCAGCATCTCTTCCCTGAGTTCGGATGAGGCCTTACCGTAACGAAGCAGGGCACACTTGAGGAGTGCTGAATCCACGCTGCTGCAACCTGCTGCTCCCGTCCAACTTCCTTGCAACTGCCTCAACCACTTCAGGGCTGCAGTCAAGAGGAATAGGGTCAGGGACCTCATCAAACTTGCAGAAGGCAAGACAGTTGGGGTCCGAAAGGTCGATAGCGTTGATCCGGGTGCTTGTCTTGGAGTACCTCTATCACTGGCCAGCCTGTTTTGGTGCAAAGGTCCTCGGGCCCAAGGACTCCTCCCCTGACCCCACCAGTCAGGTTCCGGACAGCTGTACGCAGATTCCCATCCAGGACCGGATGAGTTGTAGCGCCGAGCCTCCTGCTCCTCGTTGGCACTTCTGGTACCTCCGCTTGCTCCATGGAGGGCAGCGCTTGTGATGTCCTGAATCAGGGCATCATACTTGCCTTCCTCCCACAGGTGCAGCCTGTTCTCAATGCGCGCTTGATGTCAGCAGACCGGTTGCAGTCTGGATGGCCTGAGAACACATGCCAAGAAACATAGTGGTCGCTCGAGTTCCATCGCCTCTCGGACTCCTCTCAGCTCCTTGGCGTGGGTGGAAACCACAGCTTTTCAACCTTTCCTTGAGGTGGCAGGTACAGTCTGTGTGGGTTGGCGACTACGGTCGTAGCGCCTCTGCCACACTTCATCCTCCGCTACCCCTCCGTGGAGATGGCGACCATCATTTCGATGGGTGGTGTCGCCATACACCTCCATCAACTTCTGGTCTGAATCGGTTGATTGTTGTCCCGCTAGGTCCAACACCGTGTCAGGGTCCATGGCCGATGGGTCCTGTGCGGTACCTCCGCCAGTACTG
Organism: Cyclotella cryptica; assembly: GCA_013187285.1. Classification (NCBI taxonomy): domain Eukaryota; phylum Bacillariophyta; class Thalassiosirophyceae; order Thalassiosirales; family Thalassiosiraceae; genus Cyclotella; species Cyclotella cryptica. Next base: position 3,990 of record JABMIG010000471.1, read on the forward strand.
GAGCAATGATGTGCTCGACAGCTCCGCCACCTGCCGGCGATTCCTCAGCAGTCCTCTCCACCTCTACCGTACTCACCGGTGCCTCTCCATCTTCAGTGTCCTGACTGAGGTCCAGGAGGGCCACATTCCCAGTACCCGGAGTGCTGAGTCCTCTGGCGGTGGTACCGGTAGAGTAATTCGGAGCATTGGTTTGCTTGTTGGGTACCTCCTCGGCCACAGGAGGGTCAACAGGGGGGTCCTCTGGGGCTGGAGGGGACGTCTCAGCCTGGGACCCAGCATTTCTGGCCCCGTCCGCGGTTGTCCAAGAAGGAGGCGATGGGGCCACCTGGTGACAGATGGTGTTGTCACCAGGAGGCGGCGATGCGGCGATTGAGCTGCTGGCTCGATTTTTGCACTTCCTGCCAGCGCAGCGGTTGGAACATTCTCGTCGTGCTGCTCTGCATTCGCGACAGCGCTGGTGGTCCGCGCCGCAGGTCGCAAGCGAGTGCATTGACAGCACTTTTGCGACTCCACGGTCCTCTGGCGGCGGCGGTGGCGAGGGTTGGCAGAGGCAATCGATCGATCGATCGATCGTCGTCGTCTCGGACGGAAATTTCGGATTAGGCGCGTCCTCTGTTGCGGCCGGTGCATCTCGTGCGTGCGCTAGAGACGTGGCGGCGGACGGTGCGCGACATAGTTCGCACCTATTTGCGCCGAGCGAAAAAAATGGGCGCGGTAAGGTAAAAATTACGTGCGTTCAGGCACCAATGGACCTGCTGTTTGGACGTGGGAACACACAGCAATCAACCAGAAATCGCACTAAGAAAGAGGGGGGAAAAAAAGAAGGGGGGGAAAAGATGAATCGCACTAGCAATTCAATGAAATTCCCAGGGGAGAAGCTCAGCAACAGTGCTGCCTATGCCGTGCAAGTTGGAGCTCTTGGCCGATGTGTGTGTGTGTGTGTGTGTGTGTGTGTGTGTGTGTGTGTGTGTGTGTGTGTGTGTGTGTGTGTGTGTGTGTGTGTGTGTGTGTGTGTGTGTGTGTGTGTGTGTGTGTGTGTGTGTGTGTGTGTGTGTGTGTGTGTGTGTGTGTGTGTGTGTGTGTGTGTGTGTGTGTGTGTGTGTGTGTGTGTGTGTGTGTGTGTGTGTGTGTGTGTGTGTGTGTGTGTGTGTGTGTGTGTGTGTGTGTGTGTGTGTGTGTGTGTGTGTGTGTGTGCTCATATCCATTAAAAATGGATCCTTAACCCTCCAACAGAGTTTCCCCTCAAAGTACCTTAACTGGGGTGCCACACTTGTGATTTGAAAGACAAGGGTATGTTCGGTAGCACTAAAAGGCACAATATCCTAACACCGCCAAAAAATCTTGGGAAAGGGAGGGAATGTTAGGCGGTACAAACGGGCCCAACATGCACAGGAATCGAGAAAGATGATTTGTCTTTGTCCGATGGCTGCCCGATGGTACATATATTATGTTCTTGATCGAAGACAAGATGGCTGTGCTAGACAACAAGATGGCTGCGCTAGATGGATGATCAAGTAATCGTAGTTGTATGGTAGTCTCTAGGGCCAATATTTTTACGAGGAATTCAGCTGATGCATCAGAACAAACTGAAAGTGACCAGAGCATGACAAAATGGGGTCAATTTAGTTAACTTATGCAGGATCCAGCATAAGCTAATTAACTTATGTCATATCCTGCATAAGTTGCCGTTGGAGGGGTAACACAAACTCACCCATTTTTGAAATAAGATATAATTTTGAAGGTAAACAGGGGTCAAATCATGATGACTACCCATGTGCGTCAACGGGAAAACTTAATGATGTACATCCTTGATAGACGTAGGGAAGAGTGGTGCGATGCACGTGCTTGTGCACACTCACTTTCCCCGTCTGTTGCGGGCATCGCCCGCGACCAGTTACGTGTTTCCTTGACCCCACGAAGTATCTACATAGGTCAGCCCTCGTCTGGCCTTCTCCCGCACCACCTGGTGACTGATGTGTCACTTCTCACCTCACGAACTCGTGAGGTGCCCTCATCCGTAGCATATCACCCACGGGATGACCCACCACAATCTTCCTCAGTGATCAATCTTTCAATTGATCCAATCCCGTCTGTTTCAACCTCCGAAATTTTTTCATCGCCATGTCTCGCCGCCCCGCCGCTTCCACCATCGGTCAGTGCACGTCGTGCGCTCTCGTTCGTGTTGTTTTTTACAGTCTCGCTCGAGGCTGCGCTCTGCCCCCTCTCGCTTGTAGGCAGCATTGGCACCGCCATGCCGGCGCCGTTGCCGTCGCTGTTTCCTCGAGGCCTTGCAACGGAGGGGCTGCGCTCTGCCCCCTCTCGTTCGCTGGCTTCCGTCTTCGACGGTGCGTTGCCCGCCTCCTCGTCATGATTGATTGTTGATTGCAGGGTTTGCAATGGAGGTACGGTGCTCTGCCCCCTCTTGTCCACAGCCCACCGCCATCGTGGCGGCGTTGCGCCCTCGCCTGCCACGGCCTCAAGCCCAAACCCCGTCGGCGGGTGCCAGTTTCGCGCTCGGGCTACCCCGTACCCGCAAACGATCACCACTTTCGGAGACCCCTGTCCTGTCTTGCAGCGGGAGGCATTGCCTCCACCCCCTGCCTGACTCGTTGTTTTGTTTTATGCTGTCGTATGGCTCGAGTGTCGGGAAGCGGGGTTGGTACCAATAGAGCCTCGGCTCGGTACCACCCGTCTCCTTTTCACGTTGATTGTCGTGTTGAAGTTGCTGCCCTCCTTCCAGGGATCTGCCTTTGGGTGCACTGTACTCTACAGTCCCCTCTCTACACCTCGTCCTCGCTTCCTCTGCGTCGACGCCTCCGGAGACTGCGCTCTGCGTCTCCTTGGCAATCAAGGAACACTCTGTTCCCTCAGGGATATCTCCCAACACTCCTCGCCTATCTTGGCCCCTCGTGACCTCACTCACGCACCTTTCTCTCCTCCAGCTACTCTAGGAGCCACGTGCTATGGCACCACCACGAAGTACATCACTGACTTTCGTGCTCCCTCTCCCACTGCCACTGTGGCGGCCACTGCCTACGTTGGCGCTACCTACAAGCAGCGCCTCGGCACCCTCCAAGATTCCACGATCTTCCCGGGCGTCTATGTCTTCAACGACAAAAGACACATCAAGCCCATCTTCTTCCCCAAGGTTGTTCAGACACCTGGCCCTCCCGACTTGGAGGACAGCGAACAAGACCTCCTCCTTGTCCATGGGTCGAACGACCCCTCTTCGTTCCGCCCGGAACTCCTTCCCCTCGACGTTGCCAAAGTCGCCCTTGTGCTCGTCAAGTCCACGGTCTCAGTCCCCGACCTTTTCCGCCTCGGGCCCAACAAGAACTGCATCCCGTTCACCCACTCGGATGTCGCACCCATCTCTCCGGGTTTGGCAGCTGTACTGCCCTCCCAAACGGAGTCTTTCCTCCTCCTTGCCCTCCCTGTCTCGATTCCCATCCTCTTTGGAGCGGAAACGACAGTCCGTGGACCCGTCAACGAGGGCCATGTTGACTGTTTCGAGAACAATCTCAAGGGCAGCAGCTGGTGGCTCGACCACATCATTACGTGGTCCCTCCCCATTCAGGATGCCGTCGTTGCCGACAAAGTCGCCCTCCGGGGGAAGAAGATCCTTCCCTCACTCCGTGGTCCCGTCTTCACCGGAGCCGTCTTCCTCTCCTCTCAAGGGGTCACCACAGACCTCGAGGACGACATCTCCCTCGCCTTCTCTTCCCTCAAGGCCTTGGTTGGGACTGTCGACCTCCTCAACAAACCCCCTCTCCAGGAAGTCACCACCGCTTCCTCCAAGCGTTCTACCAGAACGGCCCGCTCCCGGGCATCTGACGGATCCGTCTCCTCCACCGAGGGCGACGACGCAACCATCTCCGCTCGGGATTACCACCGGGCCCGCTTCCTCCTTGCCAGCCCCGTCCTTGATGAGACCGGTAATTTCAGCCCCCCTACTCTCACGGCTCAAGGGGCGGCTATCTTCGACATCAAGGACACCAAGATGGCTAACTCCACCATGTCCAATGTCTTCACGTCCATGATGGACAGGTTCAACCTCCACAACCACTTCATCTGGTGCTACTTGGACCAGGGCCATGTCGACCCCCTTTCCTGTGCTCTCCTCACTCACAGCGAGTTTGAGTACCTCCCCCTTTCCAACATCGACGCCCAGTTCACTGACGGGCGCAAGTTTCGGTACCTCTTCTTGGTACCCGACTCGAAGTCCCTCGCCCTCGACCGCGAGACCAACCTCGGCACCCGCTCTCACGAAGAAATGCTCGGCGAACGCTCTGCCAACCTCTCCAAGTTGGACAAGAAGATCCGCCACGGGCACAACGTGTTCTCTCCCCAGGCCTTCGCGGCCTGGATGGCCAACTGCGCCGGGTACCAGGCATCCGTCTACGCCAACACGTGGCGGGGCACCGGAATTGCCCCCTACACGACGGACAACACCTTCCTCTTCCGCACCTTCCACCAATTCGCGGATCTCGTGACCTACGGGAAGGCGCGGCAGTTTTTCAAACTGTACAACGGGAGTCCAGCTCGCATCCTCCTTTGGCTCACTTCGGTCGTCGACCAGGTGACCATCCTCATCACTTCTGGGGTCTCTGACCCCATGAACGTCACCAAGGTCCTCCGCGGCCAGTACGTGTCGATCCCAACCGACAAGTACTACGAGGCCATTGATCTGGTCAATGACGCCACGGACAAGTTCCAAAAGATCATCTCCGGCACGGACAGTGCCCCCACCTGTCTGCTCGTCACAAATTACGAGCACGACCAGGCCCAGAAGGCCGCCGCCCGGGCTCCCAGGAAGACCCCTCCCGAGAGCACATCCTCCACCCACCCGGAACCCAAGAAGCCCCGTCTCAATCGTGGGCAGGGGGACTTCTTACTCTGGTCCAAAGAGGGGAAGATGCCTCACCCTCCCGAGGCTGACAAGACCAAGCGCGTCTGCCTCATGCATGCACGGAAGGGGCTCACTTGCTCTAACCCCCGTTGCCCCATGGTTCACTCCCCTCCCTCCGAGTGGCCCGAATCCACCCTTAAAGCTTGGATCAAGGTCATCCGCGACACGGACGGCCTCCTCTTCAACGACGACACTGTCCCTCACGACATTGTCGTCAAAACCCTAAAAATTGAGTAAGATATTCTAATTTATTAGTCTAACCCTTTAGCTTGTTTTAGTTGCCCGCTCTAGTCTTACTTACTTGTTACACTAGTAGCACTCCTCACCCGCGCCACCGTTGGTCCTTCGGCGCCCGCGACCTCCGCCATCCCAGTCGTCTCACGCCTAGGCTGCACTGTCGCTCGCCTCCATTGGTAGCCCGCCCACCGGCCACTCCTGCGCCGCCACGAGCCCATGACGCCGTCCCGGCCACGCCTCTCCTTTTGTCCCAGCGACTGCACAGTACCACACTGGGCACAGACACCCACGCTACGCCACCCAAGCTGCCGCTTCCACCCCCTCCTCCACGGCGCCCCGGTTACGCTGCCACCACCACTCGTTGCCACCTCGATGAGTTCAACAAGAAATACCTCGGCATGGCCGATTTTGACACAACAGCCGCCTCGCTCGGTGAGCTGTTCTATTCGAGGCTAACTGCCTCCCGCGACGACATTCTCCAGGATTACCCCTGGATATCCTCCCTCCCATCGCGGTCGGCACTCCTCCATACCGCCTTTGGCCGCCCGGACTCCTAACACTCGTTCACTCAAGAAGCATCCTTCGAAACCTGTCTCTTACCCGTCCTCCGGTCAGGCTTCGTTGACACCCCCACCTTTTTTTCCTTGCTGGCCACTCACCCCTTGGTACTCTACCTGGTCATCTCTTATGTCTCCCTCCGACCGTATGACTTTCGCTGGGTACGGTCTCCAAACCCTACCTGGGCAACCCAGACATCCATACCGGCCGCGAAGCAGTACGCCATGCTGGCGTGTCTGTTCCATTACGACCTGGACACATCGTTCCTCTTCCGCTTCCTTGGTAACAATTATACCGGGGCATACCGAGAAGTCCACTCGACAATAGCGACATTATACAAGTTTAAAATAAGCAGTCCACTTATTACTAAATACGCTCGGGTCATGCTCACGGGTTGCCCAAACCACTTCGTAGCCGAAACCTCTCGGGCTAACGCACTACTCCACTGGCGCCTCCGTAATCACCCCTCTATCGACAAGAAGCTCCCCCAAGTGCAAGCCACTATGAACAAGGAAGACCGAAACAACTTCGTCATCCCTCTGCCTCATTGGATAGCACGGTTCACTCCACACCTGTTCTTCTCTCCCCAACATATCCTGGAGAAACCTGGCAAGAAAGACCGCCAGATCTTTGATGCCTCACGCCGCTACACCCTGTGGTCTACTCCTATCAATATGATGACCTCAACTCCGTTGGGGTTGGAGGAACCTTGCCTCTTCGGCACCACCAAAGATGAGATCCTCACACGTATCTACTCTCTCCGGGCGGACTCCCCTACCCTCGATATTGTCTCTCACGCAAACGATGTCAAGTCTGCCTTTCGCCAGATCAAGCTGCATCCCGACATCCTGGGAGCGTTCTCCTACATCATTTCAGATCAGCTGTTCCTCTCTTGCGGCCAACCCTTTGGCGCTGACTTCTGCCCAGCCAACTGGGAAATAGTCCGCCAAGTCCTGGAGCAACTGGCCACCGCCCTGTTCGACGATGACACCTTGTGCGTTAAACACCGCAAGTACCTCGACCGCCTCCACTGGGACCGTTCTCTGGGAAAAACCCAGGGTCCCGCCTTCACTCGGGCAATGCGTGACCCAAACCTCCCTTCTCCGCGCACCTCCATCGGTGCCCTCGCCCCTACCCCTCACTCCGTCTATGTCGATGACGGTATCTATATCGAATTCTTCGATATAGCCCGCATCGAGCGTGCTGCAGCGGCCAGCATTGAAGCCATCTTCATCCTCCTCGGCCCTTCCGCATTGGACCTCAGACAGGACCCCATTTCCTTTGACAAACTCGAAGAAATGACTATTTCACCCATCAACCGCATCCTGGGTCACGTCATCGACACACGTCGCCTGTCCGTCGACACTCCAGCAGACTTTCTCGATCCGCTCCGGGCGCACCTCTCCTCTGCTTGGGGACCCCACCGGCGCAGCTTTACGGTCCTTGAAGCAGAAACCCTTGCAGGGCAGCTGGGACATGCTAGCTTCGCCGCCCCCTGGCTCAAACACATCATGCCACATGTGTACCAATCTCTGGCCTCAGCGCTGCGGGTCAACCGGGCCCACCTCATCTCCACGAGCCAAAGTTTCCGCTATGCCTTGCAGCAAGTCAAGCGAGCTCCCTCGCTACCCCCTCTCCAGGCTAATCTCCTTGCTTCTTTCTACCAAGCTGAGTCCGCCTGCGCCGTACACCACTCTCCCACCCGGCACTTTATCAGTCGCACCCTTCGAGCCGAACTCGGCCTCATCCGCGATGCTCTCAACGATCCATCTATCCCCACCTCCTCTCCCATCAGCCACCTCATCGATCGCACGCCCCTCGGCACCGTGTTCAGTGACTCTAGTCTGGTAGCTGCCGGGGGTTACTCCAGTGACCTCCACTTCTGGTGGTTCCTCGAGTGGCCGCCTTCTGTCAGGAGCCGTACCCTCAAGTACTTAAAAAATAACAGTACAGGTAACCTCATAGACATTAATGTTTTTGATTACGCAGCCATCATAATAACTTACTTAGCCAGTTATCACTCCGTCACTCGCCGCCCGCCCAACCATGGCGCCGACCCCCATCCCGTAGTCCTCATCTGCACGGACAACTCATCAAGCGAGGCTTGGGCCCAAAAAGGCTCCCGCGTCTCGTTCGCTGGGCGCGCCCTTGGCCGCCTTCAAGCCGCCCTCCTGATGCGGAATCCAGTGGGCCTCCGTACCTCCCACATCTCTACCTCGGAGAATGTCGTTGCAGATACTTTATCCCATTCCTCCTCTCTAAACAAACTCCTTACCTCATTCCCTACGCTCCTCCAGACCCACAGGGCGCTCATTGGCTGTCGTCAATTCCACCCGAGTGCAGAGCTCATCTCATGCATTATGGACGCTCTATTGCAGGGCGTCTGCATCAATCCCATCGCGCTAAACAAGCAGTTACTGATGGATCCCGGAAGAACCACTTCCTCTCCTGGTGCTCGCGCATAGGACTCCCCGACCCCTGTTGTCCTTCCTCCACCCTTCAGGCGCGGAATTTTATCCTAGCCTGCTACGCGGTGTCACTCATCCGTGGCGAAACCATAAAAGGCGGCGGTTTCTTCATCCGGCATTCCACCCTGATGGGATACATCGCGCAAGCCACTCGGTGCCACACCGACCGCCGCCTCCCTTCGCCTCGCCTCGGGGTACAACTCGACTATGTCGCTCTCATGACCGATGCGGTCCGCAAATATGAGCACGTCCCAAACCGCCGCGAAATGATACACGACCCCATGATGACAGCCATCATCGGGCGTGCTCGGTTGGCTGCTCCAGACAGCCTTACCGCCGCTTTGTGCGACTGGATCTTTTTAGGTCGGTACACCGGCTGCCGCAAGAGCGAATGGTGCAATGATCACCACACCACATACTCCCGGATCGAAGACCCTCTGTGGTCTGGCCCGGACGCGGTCTCCTTTATCGCAGAAGACTTCTCCTTTTACGGCTGCGATGGCATAGGACTATCCAATGTATCCACTTTGTCCCTTGACCAAGTGAGCTATAGCACCATTCTCCATCGTCGTCAGAAGAACAACGACAACTACCAGACCATTACCTATGGCAAATGTACTTCAACCACTGTCCTTTGTCCGGTGGCAGCCATGCTTGGCATTGCCCAATGTGCACTCCGCCTCAGCCTCCCGGCCCTCCGCCCGGTCGCCGTCTACGCTCACGGCAAGCCCACTTCCCGTTGGCAAATCACGGGCCAAGCAGTGACCAGTTTCCTTCGCTCTGTGGCCTAGCAGGTCTACAAGCTCCCATCTACCAGCCCTCAGCTCAAACTCTGGAGTCCCCACTCCATCCGCGTCACATCGGCAAACCTCCTCCACCGGGCACGGTTTTCTGACTCTTTCATCAAGAATCGCCTCCGTTGGAAGAGCGATTCCTTTCTCATGTATCTTAGAAATACATTTTACACCGCTGACCAGCATTCCAAGGCACTCAGCCTCGACATCGCGCCTCCTGCTCTCGGGGACCTGCGACCGTTGGAGCCTCATGAAGATGTCCTTACTGCAATAGCAGCATAATCTTAGACTCCCCATTATCTGGTCTTACTATCCTATCCTTGCGTACTCTCTCTTCGCCTCCTCTCCTTTTTCTTTTTCTTTTCTTTCCTTTCTTTTGCTCCTCTCTCATGGGCACTTTCTCCTGGGTTCTACCTACCCCGTCGCATTTGTGGCATAATGCCACTCTCGCCATGCTCACACATGACTCTCGCACACCCTCCCACAGCGGAGCACTCATGGGCACTAGCGACGAGCTAGGCTAGGGTATAGTAGGTTATGGCTGGGTACCCTTCGTAAGGTCCTAGTACTCATAACCCAGTTTTTTAGGGACATTGTTCCACTACCAGCGCAAGCCTCTATTACTAGAGTATTTTACTAGCTGTTAGTTGTCTAGTCCCTACCTACCTACTCCCCCTACCCACACAGGAACGCGTGCCCAATAGCGAGGACCAAGGCGGCGTGGTTATTCTGCTCGCAGAATATCCTTGATAGACGTAGGGAAGAGTGGTGCGGTACGTGCTTGTGCCACACTCACTTTCCCCACGTCTGTTGCGGGGCATCGCCCTAAACGACCCAGTTACGGGTTTCCTTGACCCCACGAAGTATCTACAGAGGTCAGCCCTCGTCTGGCCTTCTCCCGCACCACCTGGTGACTGATGTGTCACTTCTCACCTCACGAACTCTCGTGAGGTGCCCTCATCCCGTAGCATATCACCCACGGGATGACCCACCACAATCTCCCTCAGTGATCAATCTTTCAATTGATCCCCTCCCGTCGGTTTCAACCTCCGAAATTTTTCCCACCCACCGCCCCTCTATGCCGCCTCTAGCGACGAGCTAGGCTAGGTATAGTAGGTTATGGCTGGGTACCCTTCGTAGGTCCTAGTACTCATAACCCAGTTTTTTTGGGACATTGTTCCACTACCAGCGCAAGCCTCTATTACTAGAGTATTTTACTAGCTGTTAGTTGTCTAGTCCCTACCTACCTACTCCCCCCTACCCACACAGGAACGTACCCAATAGCGAGGACCAAGGCGCCGCGTGGTTATTCTGCTCGCAGAATAGGCTATTACGCGAGAATCTATTGTCTGAGTACCTGGAAGAACAGGTAAATATGTTTTTCAAAACAGAGGAAGTAGACATTGCGATCGAATAATTATCTATACGGATGCTAGTCACACAAAAATCTCTTTGGCTTCTCATTTTAAGAATTATTCCTTAGGCCCAATGAAAAAAGCGATCTTCTGTGGCGATTGACGCCAATATGATAGATGCGACTTAGGCCGATTTCTCTCCAAATTCTCGAGAAAAATATGGCAGGGTTTGGCAGGGTTTGGCAGGGTTTGGCAGGGTTTGGCAGGGTTTGGCAGGGTTTGGCAGGGTTTGGCAGGGTTTGGCAGGGTTTGGCAGGGTTTGGCAGGGTTTGGCAGGGTTTGGCAGGGTTTGGCAGGCTTTGGCAGCGCTGCCAAAGGCTGCCAAAGCCTGCCGAAGTCTGCCAAAGTATCGAGAAGTTAGTCCGGTGACGTCAGTTTCATTCGCGACTACGAAGGAATTTGTTCACATATTTTCGTTCGTATTGTGACCGGGCTGTACTGGGGCCTCATAAAAAGTATGACATATTTGTGTACTATTCCTACGCGTAGTATTAGAAATCTGATCGTAAAAGTATACTCCGTGGATCTAGATTTTTGGCAGGCTTTGGCAGCCCTGCCAAAGCCTGCCAAAAGCTGCCAAAGCCTGCCAGTTTTCAGCGAGAAATATTTGCGATTCCGCACGATTGAAGACTAGCAAAAAAAGCACGTTAGCGATGATGTAAGAAAGTATCAATGGGTACCTTTCTCAACAAGTGAACTACTCTAGATTTTGAAGTGATTTAATCTTGGATACCATTGAGAAATTAAAAAAGACATCCTTTGTTTCACAAAATATATTATTTTGCCGGTTCTTCCTGTTATGGCAAAAAGTGAAAAAACTCTCACTAAAGAAGAACCAGGAGGAGGAGGAGGAGGAGGAGAAGGAGAAAATGTCTCAGTTTCCAACACAACTAAGATTTTGAAAAAATCTTGATTCTTTCTACATTATTGCATGGAAAGCACTCGCCGTAAGCTCGTCGAGAAACTAATTCACATGGGTTGTGGTTAACACCACGTTCACACCCATAAACAACTTGAAAACGAATCATGATTGGTGATACCGCTGCAGTTGGCATAGGTGCAGTGGTGGGGGCACTATGTCGACATGAGATTGGAAAAATTGCTCATCGAAAGATTGCCCAAGATCCTAAGCGTTGGTCTTACCTCAATTGGCACACTGCTTGTATAAATATTTGCGGCTCTCACATACTGGGTTTTCTAGCTGGCATACCCATTGCTACGCCAGTGCGTGACTCGAGCCCAAACAGTTTGAAGAGCGACCGATTCATACAGAGTATTTCACCTCGAACTAGATTGTTGGCAGCAGTTGGTTTCTGCGGATCGTTCACAACTTTTTCGACGTATTCTGTGGAAGTGCTTGGATTCTTAAGCAAAGGGGAGACATTGAGGGCCATTTCTTACATTGCTGCGAACAACATAGGGGGTATTGGTGCAGCTTATGCAGGTTTCAATGTGGCCAAGCGAATAATTGGCTGAAGTCTCGCGAGACAAACTATGATAATGAAAACGATGGCAGTACCAAAAGACCAGACTACATCAGCTTAAATAGCGAACATTACTGAAGCAATGAAGGCGAATAAGTATGACATCAAGGCCAACTCTGCTTCGATCCACTGCAAAATGCACTTTGCCTTTGGTACAGAATTCGGGGAGAAAACTTTGTGTCATCTCAAGGCTGCTAAGATAACCCAAGTCCCTTTAATCAAAACATCCATTATATTAACCATGTCCATATAAATATTTCGACAGAAAACATATTGCTTGATATCATCCTTCTAGACCCTTAACGAAATTTTCTAACTGGTTTTTATCCGCCCCAGAAAATTTATTCACTGCCGTTGCCCCCTTCGAAAAAACGAATGTAGGCACTGCAGATATCTGAAATTCCATAGCCGAATCCTGATTGTCGTCCACATCAATTTTTCCAAACGCCACTTTGGGGTATTTTTTTGACAAGTCCTCATAGATCGGAGAGATCATTTTACAAGGCGGACACCATGCCGCGGTAAAATACAGCACGGATCTTTCGTTGATGGTGCGAAACTTATCCACTGCGTCGCTGTCACTGAGTTTGAAAACAGACATCCATCTTTGTTGCCGACGTAACGAGTCCGTAAGACAGAGAGGAGCACGGCGGATTGAGTTTAGATTGTTCATCACAAGTAGTTGATCGCAGTTGTTCGCTTTGGCTTTTGTAAGGTGGTGGGGGGCCAGTTTTAACGAACTGGGAAAAATGGGCCGCGAAGCGGCCCATGGTTTGTTACATGATATTATCTACTATCTGCTTTTTATAGTAACACAATTGTGTACGATAACATAGTATCTTACCTAAGGTACGTACTCAGTGAACAGACATATCAATTTGAGAATATCACAATTTTTGGATATTAGTAGTATTACACAGGCCAAAAAGATGCCAATAAATATCCTTCCTTCATTGTTCGCACTACTTGTGCATCAATAAACACAAAGCAATGATTTGAACTGATTAAGAACTACCTCGATACTTTGGATTATTATTGTGATTGTTTTGAATTCTCAAATTAGCGTGTAATTCTTTAAATTCATTGATTGGTGCTTATAGGAGAGAGAATTAATAAACTCAGTTTAGATATTGCTGTACTGAAAATATTTCTTCAAGTCATGATAAAAGCAAGACTAACATTATATGATCACAAGCCAATAAATGAGTCCCTTGTAGTAAAGATGTATTACAAAGAAAATTAAAATAATAATAACTCAAATCAAGCCATCAACAGTAACATGTCCAAAGCAAAAAATGGTTGAAACCTTGTTAATCTCTTAAATTTCAAATGGTGCTGCTGCCAATTAAAAAATGCACCATATTCAACCAGAGAGTATCACGTGAACATACTGCTAATGACTTTACATGTAATGACTTGTGAAATTTCCTGTTTTCCGGTGCTCGCCCTAATCCCAACAAATACAGAATGAGTATTCATGCCTTAACCTTTTCTACCTGTTCTAGTACTTATCTCTCTCAATTTTATCCTTATTCTTTGCTTTCTCTTCATGCTTTAGAGTCCTTCAATTGTGATCGTCAAATCCTAAAATTATGATGGTTAAATGCTCATCAGAATATGGAATGTCCATATTATGGAATAGGATAGAGTCATGTATATTTTAATTTAGTACACATCATACTAAAACATTTGACAAGCTGGTGCATGTTTTGTTTTCAAATCTACCAACCATTGCCCTTTGAATTTGAATGTTCAAAAATCAACTGATCATTGATCTGATCAAGTTCTTGACCTAAGCCGAAAAGTATTAAAAAATCTTGATGTGGGCTTTTCAGCTTTGTAATTTTGTGAGTTAATTTAGATCATATTGTGAATTAACAATCCACCATGATGAACCATGATGAAGCAAACATGCTTCATTTTGGCAAAACGAGACTACGTAGAGATCCATGTAGAACTGGTACATTTCAGTGCTAATGACACAGTGAGAGCTCTTCTGTATCTTGAAGCAATGGATCTCTTCTGTATCTTGAAGTGATGTGGATTCTGTGTCAGTATATCCTGACTCAGAGCACCTTATCCCAAATGGTATTTTTGGGTAATGAAACAATTCTTGCTATTTAGCAAGACTGCAGATCTTAGGGGATGTCCAGCATCTCCTAAGAAATTAAGGGTATCTTTCAGGTACTCTTAGAGTACTCCTGTAGAGTAGATATTTGGCCTATGTCACTCGCCCCCACGAATGGAGAATCAGGTGAGTTGTGTAAAAAAACCTTTTCATGAAAAGGAAAAACATCAGGCTTTGTTGTAATGGAAGACACTTGTACATGACAAGATGTTCCTACTTTGTAGTGACTACGAAGTAAAGGTTGTAAGCGTAAGTGTTAGTGGAGAGAGGAGTTTAGATTGATTAACTGACGGTGTATTTAATTTAAAATGTCTGCAGTGTCAAAGTATGGTGTTACTCTCCTAATATTCAATCGTTCTGATTTTGTTCCGCGGTGAACCCTGATTGTACCATTCGTATGGACTGTAGATATAGTCCAAGGATCTTTATGGTATTTGCTTTCAGATTTGCGGAGGATACCTTCTTTGCGAAGAAGTACTTTGTCACCAACCTTGTAATCCCAATCGACGCGAGACTTGTTTTCACGCTCGGTATTGCGATCGGTTTGGCGTTGCCTGTGATCTCCTATTTTGTTCCAGTCAGCCAGGAAGGGAATGTCAAACAGCATGTCCCTACCAAATATAGCTGCACCTGGAGAGGCTTTGAGTACTGTGTGGTATGTGGAGCGAACGGCCCATGCAGCATCTGTGAGGAAGTCTGCGATGTCACTAGGTGTCACTGTATTGGCCATGTCTAATTCAGTGGTACGGAGCATTGTCATGATTACTTGATGCATCCGTTCTAGTATTGCGTTTGCTTGAGGGTTCTTGATGCTGGTTGGCTTACGCTTGATACCGTATGAATCACATAAGGTTTCGAAATTGAGCTTGAACTTCGCTTCCATTGTCGTAAATGATTACTTGACAACGTGGGTAACGGCTAAACCAGATCTTGTTAACTAAGGAGCCTACCTGTGCTGATGATTTATCAAAGTAAGCTTCCTTAGGTTTATTATGTGTGTTAGTACCCTTGCGGCCCTTTTACCCGTGGGAGCAACAGAAGTCACTTCTGTTACCGGTAGTTCCACAATCTCGAACCAACTGGTTGCTGGATCTATCATTGTGACACACATAAAGTCAATTTCAGTGCCGTCCTTGCCCTTGAGAGTGTATGGTCCTATTAGGTCCACACAGAGTACTTCCCAGGGGTTGGAAACAACCAATTTTGTAGGTAATTTACCATACTTACGTTGGCGTCGTTTGTTGACTTGGCATTTATGACAATTTTTGACAAAGGTGCGAACAGAGCGTCGCAAACCTTTCCAATACATCGCAGCGAAGAGTCTCTTCGAGACGAGTAGTCCCCGGATGCTGCAGGTAGTGATGGTACCACTGTACTGCTCGCTGCTGGAGTTCCTGTGGGATGACAAGCTTGCCATCTTTGCACAGTACTTGAACATTTTCTACCAGTTGAGGTTTGTACTTCTCAAGCAGGCTGAGTTTGTCCAGCGTTTTATCCGTGTGTTGAGCTGCGGCAATCTCCGAACTGTCAGGGGATATATTGCATTCTCTTGCTGCGGTTGGCAAACACAAAGTTCATGAGGTCTGAGTGTTTGTCTGGGGATGGTTCCTCTTGTGATTGCATAGTGTAATAACACCAGCATTTTGTGAAGGTCATCCAGTTTTCCTTGATGTCCACTGCTGGACCAAAGTCGAAGTTCAATTTCGGTTATGCTGTACTTTTGCTGACAGACAGAGAGTTTTCTGCTGAAAAAAGCTATTGGCCGGTTGTTCTGAGTAATGACGGCTCCAAGTTGTCTCTTGGAACCATCAGTATAGATCTCGAACCCTTTTGAGTAATCAGGGTAGGCCAAGGACACATCTTTTGCAATAGTGGCCTTTACATCATCGAATGCTTTTGATGTTCCTCAGTCCATTTCCATGGTTTCTTTTTAACCTTGAGGAGTTTGGACTTTTTGGTGTGACCACACTCGCCGACTAGGCTTGTGAGTGGGGCAAGCATTTCGCTGCGTCTTGCCCAAAGATCTCGATAGTATTGGACCATGCCAAGGAATCTACGGATGTCTTTGACATTTTGGGCGGTGTCAGTGCAAGTATCGACTGTACCTTCTTGGGTTGTGGTTTTATACCATCTCGTGAGAGTATGTACCCAAGATATTCTGTTTCTATGGCACAGAAGTTTGATTTGCGAGCATTGACTTTCAAGTTCGCATCTTGCAGTCTGGAGAGGACCAATTCCAATTTAGCCAGGTGGTCTTCCAGGGTTCCCTTTGTGATGCATAATAGATCATCAATGTAAGCTCTTACGAACTCAAGGGTGGCCATCAGCTCCGTCATTTTTGATTGAAAAATGTCAGGAGAACCAGCAATACCCATTGGTAACCTGAGGTAAGAGTATTTACCCCATGGAAATATAATGGTGCAGATTTTGGATGCATCTGGATCCAACCTAATGGTATAATAGCCCATGTTTAAATCAAGGGCAGTTGCAAAAGTGAATCCTTCTAGCTCTTGCATGACTGTACTAATTTTAGGTAACGGGAATGGTTTTCTAACAATTCTTTTGTTTACTTCTCTAAAATCACTAAGGAAACGTACAGTCTGGTCTTTTTTGGTACTATGAATGATGGTGAAGCCCATTCAGATGCGGGCTGCCACTCTAGTACGCCCAGGTCACACAGTCTTTTGAGCTCTTTCATGAGAGTCTCTTTGAGTGAGTGAGGTACTGGGTAAGCTCTGCCATGATATGGTTTGGCACCTTCCTTTAATTCAAAGGAGACAGGCTCTGTGTTCCAATCACCTAGTGTACCATCAAAGAGGTCCTCGTATTTACGGAGGAGCTCTAACAACTTGTTTTGATCTTGTAAACTGAGGTGAGGACAGTTGGTGTCAACAACTGATTGGAGGTCTGCTTTTTCATATTTTGCATCTAAGATGTGAACTGCGCGCTGAGTGGCTTCCTCAGTACTACGTGGTTCATGAATCATGCTGTGGTTAACTGACCAAGCTTTTTCAATCTTAGAGCTGGTAGCAAGACTGTTGATGTCTCTCATTGGCAAGATGATCTCATCAATGGTAATATCCTTTGTTCGAAAATCCAGAACAATTCCAAGCTCACTTAGTGTTTTTACACCTAAGATGAGGTCAAACGCTGGCTTTGCCATCTTTTTCCATCATACTCGACAACATCAGGTTTAACTGTGTATTCCTTGCTGTTGGAGTAGTCTACGAATTTTAGTGTGACTTCGCCTCTTCCTTTGGTTTGGAAGCACCCATTCGACGTGTGCCAAGACTTTGACACCTGCCTAGCCAAGTAGGGAAAGCGTTTGTTGGTTCCTTTTTCATGGAACATGAGGTCACCATCAGAACCAGTGTCTAATAGTACTCTCAAGAAGTTGTTTTTGCGACTCCTGGACAAGTGTTTGAGTTTTGTCGAGGACTGACTTCCGGTCGCTAACTTTTGCACAGCTAACACTGCTGTCACTGAATCTACTGAGTTCTGTGGGCTAGGTGTTTGTGGTGGCTGTGTTTTGGGTAGAGGGTCCAAATCTGAGTTTGGTTCTACTTGGGTATTGGTGGATAGATTCGAAGTGTCTTTGAGATTTTTCAAAGTTGCGTCTAGCAAGGGACTCGAATAATCCTTAATTATTTTTTTTGATTTAATTCAAATTTTTGATTACTGGTAGTTTTAATCGGACCAGGGGTAGTATAATTTTCTAACTCATGGCTAGTTTTAATTTTCTTACTACATACAGGAATTTCCCCGGTACTACCCGACCCATCACTTCAGGAGGAGTCGGAATCGCTGTCACTTTCGTACTGACGGCGACGTTTCTTGCCTTTTTTGTTGGCTTTCTTGAGAGACTTCTCGAGTTTCTCCATTCTCGCTACGACCTGTGCGTAGGATTTCTTCGCGCGGTTGTCCTCACGAGACTTTCGTGCAGGTGCTCCGAAAGTACCCGCGTAGGAGTTCCGTCTTTGTTGTAACGGCGACACTCCGCGGTGTTATGCGTGGTGTGTGCGCCCCCATGCTTTTGCACAGCTCGCAGTTCCTCTCGACGAGTATACTCCGCGGCGTGCTTGCTTGCTGGGCTTCCTGGGAATGCGCCCGCTTGGCGAGAACTTCTTGGAGGGCTGGTCTGCTGCTTGGGCCTTTGCAGGCTTCGCAGTTGACTGCTTCTCATCCACTGGGTGCGCCACCTCAATACGCTCGAGAATGAGCAATAGAGGCTTAACCCCTTCGGGATAGCATTTCTCTAGCAAGTGGTACTGATCCTGCCACTTCAACGGACACATGCGCAAGATATGGCATGCAAGTTCGAATCCGTGAAGGCAAAGACCTGTTGCGTCATTGCACTAGCACTAGGGCTGTAGTACAGGCATGGGAGGTCTTCGACATAGTTGTTCAACTGCATGACGCGTTGGACAAACTGACGAATCTTAACCTTGTTGGGCTTTTTGAGGCAATTGGAGATATAGAATCTCAAATTTTCGCCTGCGTCATGTGCGAAACAAGACTGGAGGTGGAGTAAATTACACCTCCTGAATGACTCGGACGTTTTGCCCGGTGACTTCTTCCTCTCGACTCCGAAGATGTCGTGAAAGGGCGTCGACTCCGTCTGCTCCTTGACAATTAAGTCCCAGGGCTGACGTGCCTCCTCAGTGAGGAGGTTGGCATAGAGTTGAAAAACTTCTAGGGCCGAGTCGGTCATTTTTGCTTTCAAGGCGAGCATGTCGGCCTTTAGGGAAAGAGACTCTGCAGTCTTCACTTCCTTAGCAGTTTTAGAGAGGGGTCTTTGGCGAGTTCACGTAGAACAGCCTTCCACGCGGCCTTTTTCGAGTCATAAGCCTTTTCGGCCTCGTCGCAGGCGGGAATTAACCCCATTTTCTTGGCGGTACTGTACGCCTTGTTCACGTGCAGTATGAACTGCTCGTTGGTACCGTGTCGGACCAAACCGTGACTCGGGTTTCTGACCCATTCGCGAGGGTGCACTTGAGGGACTCGGGCTTAAGATCCAAGGCTTCTTGGACTGGGTCCCGGTCTGGCACATACCGGATGGGAGCTTTCTCGCCACCCCTTCGGCTTCGCATTCTTGGTGTTTAAGCCCGATGGGCGCGATCTTCTCAGAGGCCATTCTTGAGAGGGCTGCTCGAGACTTGTACCTAAGAAAAGGGTCTTGTAGGAGCTTCGTGGTGGGGCGCACTCAAACGAGACACGCTTCTCCACGAATCTTGACGGCGGGATTTCGTAGGGCTGGCGTGGCGCTACTACTTACCGTCGCTCAATAGGCGATGGCTCTACTAGCGATCACCTGGGCGTTGAACGCTCGACTGACGGAAGACAGACGCGGCGAAGCAGGACTTGGCGTAAGTCGGTACGATGACGGACGGTCGAAGGCAGTGTGGAGCTGGACAGGCGATCCAGAAAAAATTCGCTCGAGTAGGTTATCGATCGATAGTGACCTAAGCGAAAAGTATTAAAAATCTTGATGTGGGCTTTTCAGCTTTGTAATTTTGTGAGTTAATTTAGATCATATTGTGAATTAACAATCCACCATGATGAACCATGATGAAGCAAACATGCTTCATTTTGGCAAAACGAGACTACGTAGAGATCCATGTAGAACTGGTACATTTCAGTGCTAATGACACAGTGAGAGCTCTTCTGTATCTTGAAGCAATGGATCTCTTCTGTATCTTGAAGTGATGTGGATTCTGTGTCAGTATATCCTGACTCAGAGCACCTTATCCCAAATGGTATTTTTGGGTAATGAAACAATTCTTGCTATTTAGCAAGACTGCAAATCTTAGGGGATGTCCAGCATCTCCTAAGAAATTAAGGGTATCTTTCAGGTACTCTTAGAGTACTCCTGTAGAGTAGATATTTGGCCTATGTCAGTTCTTCTTTTATCCTTGATTGGATTGTCTTTACATATTCCTGTGCTCTCCTAGTAGGATCATAGGTATGCAGTTGTACTTTGTCCTGTTGCCTCTTGCTACCATTGTCATCCAGGTTTTGTTCTTCTGTAGGGTGATTCATGTGAAGGTCGCTACAACATTAATTGTCAGGGTATAGTTGTAACTGCATGCATGACAGTAAAGGCATTCCCTTGTTACAGTTCTGCTTCTACCTCCTGAAATGTTACATGATTAACACATCAAATTTTTTCCTGCCCCTACGGTTGCAAGAAAGTTGTAGCCACAGCTGCAGCTGCTTATTACTCTTTCTAGTGCTGACACACTTCACTGTAGTTGTTAATTCTTCTCTTCTCTGCTTTTTCTTCAGGCTTTCTGTTGTTGTATGGGTTGTCTAGAATCCTTTTGATATGCCACCAGCATTCATTCTAATTCTTGTACTGTAAGACTGCGTAATAATGCCAACTCTGGGGCCAAATAATAAAAATCAATTATTTATCAGGATACAAAACAATAGGAACAATGTAGTGGTGATCATGTGGGGCCATGATCTCTTATGGGCAACGCATCAGAATAGGTTCAACCTTGTCCATGTGTAATTTCAATATATTCCTTCTTTTGGAATACACAATATTATTGCAAGTATACCTTTTGATCTCCCACCAGCCATCATTGTAATTCTTGCAATATATGACTGCATAATAATACTGACTGTGAGGCTGAATAATAAAAGTCAGTTTTTACAAGATACAACATAGTAGGAACAATGCAGTGGTGGCCATGTGTGAAACATCATAGGTGTCATTAATTTGTAATTTTAGGTACGAATGTTGAAATTTTACAAACGTATATTAAAATATGGATGTGTGTCAGTGGGCCTCTACCTACCTAGTACGGTTATCCCGTTTATTAGGTCTAAAATCCACCTTAACCTAGGGGGACATAGCGTAGAAAGTTACGGGAGGAATTATTACACAAGGTTAGTCACCATAAACCTAGGGGAGTTCGAAGAAGTGTTAAAGGTCGGAATCACTACAAATGGTTGAGACGTAGCCTCCCAGCATAAACCAAGAGCCTTCGCTTTGTGTTCGCCTTTCGGTCAGCTTGATATTTGCATGACCTGTTATTATGCAGAAGCTACTACCGATAGTATTTTATAAAATACATACACATAATATTATACCGATACGATACAGATACAGCTTGGAGATGCTTTTTCCTGCCTCCTGTGATACTTAGTGACTACCTTTATTTTTAAAAACATTTAAGATACTTGCTGCTGACCATAAAAAATTACACAACAAACCATGGGATTTTCCGCCCAAAATGTAAATGCAGTGGATTCCAATTTTAGAGTGCAGGAGTGTGACCTAAAGGGCTTCATCGCATCTACAACACCTGTAGATGAGATACAACCCTTAGGTCACACTCCTGCACTCTAAAATTGGAGAACGGAACTGTCCGATTGGAGTGAACGGGGACGGTTGTGTGGGGGAGCGATCGCGGACGAGCAGGGGAGAGGCGGTTTTTTATAGTTTTTATTCATGCGACGTAAAATAAATAAGCTGTTTTACATAAGCCAAATTATGCGAGTAATAGTGAGACGTAGATTTAGTACTGATTTCTACGCTGTGCAGGACCAGCCATCTCCAAGCTGTACAATACCATACAATACCTTTACAATACCTGCCATACCACTGCCATATTGTACGATACCATACGATACCGACAGGATCTGACAGGATGTGTTAGGCCAAAAGTTAGGTAACTTGCGATTGCTGAAAATTGCAAAAAAATTGGCGAAGGTGATTACAAATCCTGGGTGATGAAAACTTTGACAAGCAGTCGCACTTTTCAACTTTGCAATTCCTCGGGAACAATGGTTGTTTAGCCCGGGATTTCTGCGAAGGCCAATAGTTTGGCATCAATTCGAATGATGGTGTGATCGATTGGCATCAAAATACCGTGGTCAGCCTCGTTCGAGAAGGGTCTTCAGATTCTACATGACTGTAAATGCTTGGTAAGTACAATTCCTTAGGATTTGTAACAAGTGTCCGACTACCGCAAAATTGCAATTCCTGAGGCATCGTGATAAGATTCCGAATGTCTTGATAATAGGATTCCTAGGAAAGTGACACACGAGCGTGCAAAAAAATACCACCAAAAGATTCAATGGTACCGAATTAGTACACCACATTCTTATTGACAGTTGAATGTGTTTTGACGCCAGTATCATATAAAAATGATACCTACATGACCGTTTTCTCACAATTCACATGTAATACGGACGTTACCCAAGAATTGTTCTACGTATTCCTGGCAAGAGTGCGACTACTTGTCAAAGTTTTCATCACCCAGGAACTGAAATCGCCAAAAGAATTAGTGCAATTCCTTAGCAATTGCAAGTTACCTTACTTTTGGCCTAACAGATGCACACAAGACAGGCAACTTTGCCACATGGAAGTTTTTGGTGAGCCAAACTGACGACAAGTGACGACTTTGGCATTTTTTTTACTCATGTGACGACTTTCACGACCATCTGACGACCCTGACGACTGCGATGACCTGACAACTTTTGGTGAAGACTTTTTGACAACCCTGACGACTTGTGGTGACAACCTTTTGACGACCTGTGTTACGACTCGTGATGACCCTTCTGACGACTCTGACGACCCACTTGATGACTTGACCTTCCAAAAATAACTATACTGTCAAACAGCAAAGAAGGTAATGAACAGTACGACTCCGTGACGACCATGACGACTGACGACCCTAACTGACAACCCAACAGATCTTCTGTGACGACCCATGTGACTCCACCTGACGACCCCTGACGACCCAAGTGACCACCAAAAAATGACCATGACGACCCCTGACGACCCCTGATGACCCAAGTGACGAACTCAGACGACCCATGTGACGACCGTTGACGACCGTTGATGACCGTCAAAAATCTCTTGACGACATCTGATGACTCCATCTGGCGATACTTATCGCCAAAGTCGAAAATAGCCTGTCTTGATGGCTGACGGGAGGCTGACAGGCTCCAACCAGTGTAAGTAAGAAATGTAGCTACGTCACTACTATTATTTACTTTCTAAAAACATTACTAGCAGCCTCTGCAAGATTTCTTGTAGCGTGCCACACAGAATGCAATTCGTAGAAACAGCGGAAGTCCAAGGTTTGAAAATTAAGTTGCTTGTTTACCCTCAGTAGAAAATGGGTGCGTGCGCCTTGCGCAAAATAAAGTTGCTTGTTTATGCTCAATAGGAAATGGGTGAGCGCGCTTTGCGCAAAATAAAGTTGCTTGTTTACGCTCAGTAGAAAATGGGTGCGTGCGCCTCGTGCAAAATAAAGTTGCTTGTTTACACTATTAAGTAGAAAATGGGAGCATGCGCCTCGCGTGCTTCGTGTGCAGCGCATGTGATTGCGCCCATTTTTGTTGAAATAAGATATAATTTTAAAGGTAAACAGAGATTAAAACATCATGACTACCCATGTACATCGCCCCGAAAAATAAATTATTTACAGTTAAGTTCTCGTCAACTCATGGGTACGTACCTGTTTTGGCAAAAAGTGAAAAAACTGTCTCACTGGAGGAGAAGAAGGAGAAGAAGGAGAAGAAGGAGAAGAAGGAGAAGAAGGAGAAGAAGGAGAAGAAGGAGAAGAAGGAGAAGAAGGAGAAGAAAGAGAAGAAAGAGAAGAAAGAGAAGAAGAAGGTGGAGGACAAGGAGAAAACGGGCTCAGTTTCCATACCACTAAGATTTTGAAAAATCTTGATACTTTTAAGCGATGCTTTGGGACAGATGATACAATACGAATGACGAGTGACGTGACTGAAATTTGCTTTGACGTCATCCAAGTCAGGAGGTACCGATTACCCGCATAGGAATCGTTGGTCTGTCAACAGCTGCTCGAACAGATGTCAATCTATGGTAATACGTGCAATGTGATATTGGGAATTGTGTGTGTAGTTTGTCAGAGTAGTGTGTCGCTCCCTCTGCAAATTAATGGTCGACACAATATCGATACATCGTGACGAGCACTTGATATTTATCATTCTTCTTAATCATAATAATTTTCTCTGAAAACCATACCAACTTAACCCTCAAGCCCTCGAACGCTTTACACGCATGGCAGATAGATCATGCCTGCAGGCGGCTTCATCTTGAGACTGACTGAGTTCAGAATATAGAGCAAGCTTACACGATCTCTTGCTCCTTCCGCCCTCTGAATCCGGCGTTTCTTCTTGCCCTTAAGCGCGCCACGCGCACAATGGAAGAAGCAGAAGGAAATAGGTGGTCTCATCGATATTGCATGTCGTTCACCACTGGCACGCACCAGTCAACAGCAAGACCAGGCAAAGGACATGCGTCTTCTATCACCAAAGACCTAAATAATCATGAAGAATCGCTAAAGGCTTTTATAACCAAAATTCGCGAAGACGTTGTTCTGTGCGATTTGCTGAAACAACGCAGATCAAGGTGGCTCGAGGTACGCTCTAAAAGTTTTTAAACTCTCAGGTAGATTTTCATTAGATGAACACCAGGTGCTAACATTGTCTCTCCTTCACTGTTCCGTAGGAGGAAGAGGACTTCGCAAAATTTTTGGTGCGAGAATTCGAGCATGGAATAGCGCGAGATGTTGAAAATAACTCAACACTCCGCGCTTACTTAAGCCGCAAACTAATTTGCACTCCAATGCGTGTATCGAAAAAGTTTGTTGGTATGTTGTGCTATGCTGCCTGTGTATATCTTATAACTGAAAACTCAACCATAAATTTCACGCATATTTTTTCCTTTCTGTCCCAGGCAAAAAAGTAGGAACTATATTTTACAAGGGAAATGTAGTGCTTCCGCACGTTGCCGTGATTTCAGCTCAAACGCATTTAGAGTTAGAGAAGAAATGTCTTTCTGCACTAGTTATTGCCATTGATGTAAGATACAGTCTTCGTTTTTCATATGAAGATGGACTTAATTCTCTCATTGACGGTTTAACTTTTGCTTTTTACCTTAAGAGATCAAAAGAGGCGGAACAAAAGTCAGCCCCACCACAAGTGAGATTCTATACTCACCAAGCAGAAATGCCACAATCGTCTCAAAATGTACTGAAACCTATAGCAAACCAAGTGCCAGATCAGCAGTGTCAATTCCGTACACAACAAAAAGTCGTGTACAAACAAAATGTATGTTGTTTTGTATTCTCGAAGCTTTCTCATGTACCCAGTATATACTACAATTTCGCATATTGTGTTCTTCACAGGTTGACCTGACTACCCGCTCACAGGGAATCCCTTCTATTTCTCATCAATGTAGAAGAGATGCTGCTCACATCAATAGATCTCAAAATCTATCGCAGTACCACCCTTCTCGTGCCAACAACACTAACGGCAAGTTGGAGATGCCAACCACTAATGATAACACAAGATCTCGCCTAGCTGCTAGGAATGATCCAGGAAATGCTGCGTCTTATAGCGGACATAATGCTATTTTTTCTACTGCAGTTAGCATTCAAGACCCCTCGATTGATACTCAATCAGACGGTGACAGCATGATATATCAGAGCATCAATACGAAGCCTGTTTTTGATACAACCACTGGCTGTGATAGTAACATGATTGATTTGGTCTCTGGGTTCGACGAGCACACTGCGTCATTGAACGTCAAACAAGATATTACGGCTGTCTTGGAAAGTCGACCATCAAGCACAACCTGGCCAGAAAATTCCCATTTCTTTGATGGGACTATAGGAGAATCGCCATACATAACAAGCAAGTCTTTCGATGAATTGCATCAGTGTCTCGGGAAAGACATCCCACATAACCCGTCACACCTGGATTTGAATGAACCCAGGTCTCACACAAGCGGCAACCCCTCAGCACTATCAGTTGACTCCCCTTACGTCACTTCAAAATCCTTCGATGAGATGCACAAGTGTCTCGGGATAGGACTCTCGTCTTGTATGTCACATATTCATTTGAGCAATGCGAGCATGAGTAACGAGTCTCCAGATGTGGGAAGCTCTGAAATGCTGGCGTTTACTGACTCGAATTCGACTCATGATGTTTGTGATCCCCGTAGCGACAGATCCCTGAGTGCTTTCAGTCCGTTCGATGCCAACCGTGCCATGAGAAATCATGAGACTGCTCCGAGCAAAATTGATAAAGTGATTCATCGCATGACTGCTTCAGACCATGCCCACAGAGGTTTTTTGTCGCTGCAGGCTGGTGACAAGTTTGACCCAAGCTACATTTATCAGACGCATCCAAGTTCGAATCAGATTATTCAGGGATTTAATATGAGTGTGAGCTATGCACCACCTTTTGAACATGATTTAGCTACATTTCTACATAACAACAAATATGATTCACGGTACCCACAAGTTGTGAGCACCAGCGCGAGTGAGCGTTCGTCTGATAGAGGTGTAAACTCATCTCCAGATTGCGCAGACGTGCAGTCAGACTGAATCATTTTTTCATTCAATGCATATTACACAGGGGTAAGGCTAAATGTTGAGATGCTGCTATAATTTCCCTTTTATAGAATACTGCTAGAGGCTGAGATGCTCGCTAGATGTGAATAAACTAACACTGATTGAAGGGGGCTATATACTCAGATTTTATCACTGCTCAATGATAGCAGGTTATCTTCGCTATACCTCTTATCCGAACGTGGTGTACTCCACAGCCATGTCACCAAAAGCCACTTCTCGTCTTTTGCGGACATGCCTTCATGTACTGTCCTTTCGTCCCCTCGCAATAGTAAATCAGACGGGAAATGAATTACGGCCATTCCACGCTTCGGTCTAATCTCGAAATTTATGTAGGGAAAGAGTGTTCCGCCGCCTAGCTGAACGTCATTCAAATAGGTGAATATTGTAGCGATTCGGTTGGCGTGTTCAAAACCACACGCAGAAGTTGGGCCATCAAACCCGTCTGTATGAGCCTTGAAAGTTTGACCTTCACTATAATGAAGAATTTGTAAGATTTCCAACTGGTTGGCTTCGCAAAGAAGAAGATCTGTAAGTTTCGCTACCACTGTTGGCACCTCTGATTGTCGCACATTGGCATCTGTATTTGTTCGTGAGGGATCCTGCTCAACGACACCAGTGGCTTCGTTCTTTACCATACACGGTTGCAAATGTGGCAACGCTTTGGCTATCAACCGATCACATTCATCTGCCGAGAGGAAGTTGTCCACTGCGAAGATAGCAGGGCTTTGATTCAGCTGTCGTAGACCCGGATATTGCTTGTTAATTGTGTGGAACGGACCAATCCCGTTTTCTAAAACTGGTGACGATTTTACTTCTTTAGCACCAGTAGAGTTGCTCATGTCACTGGATGCTTGGGGTCCTGCAGTTGCTGGTGGCACCTTCTTTCGCAAAGGCTTACATGCCATTTCAATGTACGTTCTAAGATCAGCCAACTCTGTCATGTGCGCTTGAATAAAGGCATCTCTGCAATCATCGATCACCTCAACGCATGGAGGATTGGCCCCGTGAACAAGCTCTTCGCCCGCTTTAATGTCTCGTATTGCAACGGTTGCACAAAGCGGTGCTGCTCCTGGCAATGGCAAAGTGAAGCAGTTCGATTCCGACCGGACGGTGGAAGCAGAATGGATTTTTCCGCCAAGCCAACCTTGACATGCTTCCCTTGAAGGATCGATCATGGCGAATAATAATCTATCATTTACTCCCCGTAAAATGGGATCAAATGCCGGCTGATCTTTGTCGAGCGGAATGCTTAGACGAATAAGTGCGCCGGCATGGCCATTTTCTCCGAACAAGTCACCATCGCAGTCAAAATTATTTGCCACAAATTCAACATCATGGTTGGATCTATTGCTTTGTTTTGAGTATTTCGGAGGATTATCTCTTTGTAAACATCTGACTCCCAATGCATGAATGGGAAACAGTGTCAGTGCCTGACCTTTGTAGACATCCTTTGTCGCGATTATGGCTTTTCTCCCATTGCTGGTGGTTTTTTCTTCACACGCATCTGCCCACTTCGGTTGGTATAATCCCAGATCTTGGATATGAGAGCACACTGAAAATAAATTGTGAACTGTCTTCCTACATATCTCATCGAAATTGCTTTTTTCGGCTTGATTGGAAACAAGATTTCCTATGTTGCTTTTCGAAAATCCCCGGTTTGCAGCTACCATTGCAAAGGCAGTCATTTGTGAGCCTTGGCAGCATATCACGGCAACGATCAGACTTGAGCTTGACATGGTTGGCATTTTTGTCGCGGTGGTATTTATCCCTGTGGTTTTCTGGATGCTTCGACGTTTCGGGCTCTATCAAGCAACCGTTCTCTTACAGCTAAACTTGACAATAGCCATTTTCGACAATAGTGGTTCTCAAAGTTTTTTTTTTCCTCAGATCTGATCTCCAACTCGACACTCCGCCAATTTCTGTGACGTAACATACCGGGCCACGTATGTACAGGAGATGATTGCATCTGAGGCATTTTGTCGCATCCTTCGGACATTTCGCAAGTCCCTTGGGTGTTCTAATGCCAGAATTGGCTCGTTTTTAGCGACAAACATCAGATCTGAGTGATCGCATCTGATCTAAGCCGATTTTGGCTTAGATCAGATGCGACCTTCTCAGATCTGATGTTTACTTTTATTCACGATCGATCGTGATAGATCGTGATCTCCCCTAAAAAAACATCGACAATTCTCGCACGGTCGTGCGCACGAATATCGCCCCATCAAAACACCATGGCCACTTCATCAGCACCTCCCCATCCCGTCCTTGCGCCAACTTCGGTGCACGAAGATTCTGCAGTTCCCATCCTTCGAGTCGACAAGCTTCCGGTCGACGAGCTTCTAGATTGTAGTCTAATGGTTATGTTTTAAACTAAGAACTGGTTCTAATGCATGTAGTTTTTGGGCAATAAAAGTATGCTTCGTAAATTAATCTTGTATTACAACACAATATTAATCACGCTGTCTTCTCCAGATGAATTGTAACATTCTCGTCCGCGATGAATAATTGACGAGCACGATCCCGGCACACTCTGCCTTTGATGACAGTAGTCGCGAGGAGTGCTGCGACGAGGCATGGCTCGAACAAAAAATGGGCGAGATCTGTGAAGCCACGTAAAACTAGCAAAAAATAAAATAGATAGGTAATTACTGCGTCTGATGATGTAAAATCGTATAAAAAGGGATCTCATAGTTTTCTGACCCTCAGATGTGATGTCTAAAATTCGCATGACGTCTGGACGTAAGTGCCCTTAAGTAATTTTCCGTCTATTGTAGCAAAAAAGAAGAGATCGCATCTGAGGGAAAAAAAAACTTTGAGAACCACTAATACCGCGATATTTTCGAAAACACAGGTCGTTTTATTTTCGAAAATGACTGCTCAAGATCGGCGTGCTTCCCGACCGTTAGACACTAATTTTGACACCATATGTCAAAATTAACTGGAACCCCCTACAGTCGTTTTCGAAAACAACTCGCCGGCTTTTTCGAAAATACACAAACTAATAGACCAATTTCGACAATCGCGGGACACATCATTTTCGACAAGAAGAAAAGATTCCCTTTGGCACGAAAAGATTCCCTTTGAGAGACATTTTCAAAATGGAGTTGCGGGAACCAGACTAATTCATGCCAAACTACGCAGAGTCTGCGTTCAAGCCGAACGAGTTGTAATACTACAACAACAAATATAATAAAATAAATAATAATAGTAATCATCATGACAAGAAAAAGTTTTCATTGATGTAATCCATTTAATTGTTATTATTCTAACAACAAAATCCATGATATCTAACTAAATGGTGCTGTGACCTACATCTCAGCCACAGGATACCCATCAACGCTCTCATTGTCACTACATTCACCGTCCTCCTCGCCATCAACACCACTTCCATTGTCTTTTTCATCCACTAGCTCCTCCTCATCATCACTCACATCAAAATTGTCATTGTAGTTGACCTGGAACGGTGGCTCCCCATTGCTGATAGTGGCTTGTGTGATGACAGCAACAGCAGAAAAGGCAACATGATGAAAAGAAATGTCATGGCGGAATACTCCTTTGAGAATCCGCCACTGCTTCAGTCTCCTATTAACTGTCTCGTGCCGCTGATGGACAACTGACATCATCCGCTTCCTTTCATCTGGAACTGTGATACAACTGGGGCATCTCACCTTTTCAGGTGCCTCTCCAATGTACCCATCATCTGCCTCGACCCGCTCAAAGTCTTCCAGGTATGACATGAGAGCAGACCTAAAAATCTCAAGGTCACCATACTTCCCTGCTGGAAACGCCCCATTAATCCAGCAGATGTCACCTGTCTGGATGTTGAGAGCAACTCCGTAGTGAAGTGCTGAATTCATGGCATTCAGGACCTCTCTCGGGGACCTGACAATCAACGCCATCAACAGACATGAGGCAGTCGTTGAACTGATCGCCACGGTACCTGTTTTGAAGGCATATCTAGAGGAAGGTTAGAAAAGATTGGAAAAGTGGACAATGAGCAAAAAACAGCTTACCACAACAGGCTCGAGAGAGGACAAAGCTTCCACGAATGGCTTGACAAACTTCCTGTAAGTCTTTGGGTCGACTGCTCCCTTTGACCCACCAGCTGCCGCACATGCGACTCCTTTAGTTGGGTATTGTTTCAAAAATAACAGCAACCAAAGGAGATGGCAGATTTGCCCAGAGTCAGGCAGGAGGCTGTGCTCAATCAGCAAAGTCCAGAGTGCGACCGCAATGGCAGCCCCACAGCCAAAAAACTCACGAAACAGTCGATCTTCAGACTTTTCAGAAGAAATAGATCGACCGGACCGATGTTGGACATCCCGTCCTGCCTCGTAGAAGACACCACAAGTGGTGTGGTGGCGCGGGCTCTCTTTGAAGCCATGGTTGCGGCGGCGGCAGAAAATATTTATTATTTGTCAGCCCGCTGTGTTTGGTGTAGAGCTCACGGTGGGTGCGTGCAATATTCCACATGCTGCCTCAGCGAAACGGCCTGCTCAGCTGTTAGTGTTTGAATCACACTTGACGTAGCTTGACGTTGGCAGATCTATTGCCACAACGTCATAATAAATGAACTTGAAGTGAACATTGCCGCTGAAACCATTTTGTGACGTTGCAATCGGTTCTGTGACTTGTATCTACATGCCTTTTTTCAAACTCAATGCCATTTCTTAAAAAAACGGCATTCTTTTACTAAATCAGCTGGAAGTGATACTTGATGCTTATTTAGGTATTGTATGTCATTTTTTTAAAAATGGCAGAGAGTGCGTAAATCGGCATGGTTCTGTGGGTTTGGTATAATTTTTAACGAATTCCTCTGTCAGCTTGCTTTGATGCCATCAAATGGCATCATCAGTCGATTGATGCCATTTTACACACTCTCGACCGTTTCTTTCAAGATCGGCATTAAATGCAAGTTTTGGCATGTTTGAAAAAGTCTGCCGGTCAAAATTAAGAAATCAGCTGTTTAAAAAAGGAAGCTCTTTATATTTTTATAGGCTTCACGATTTGAATACCACTGTATCATGTCTCTCATCAAAGTCGGTTACCCCAATCATCTTGCTCCACCCTTTCTCTTGGCATGCCCAATCGATCACACCACCAAGAGAACATAAATCAACATGTCGACACAGCCAACCCACCACTGGAATAAATCAGACGACACAAAACTAAGGGAGCTGATTCACCAAGGCAAAGTTGATCCACAAGACCGAAGCCTCAAAGCTCTCAAGGCCCTCCATGCTGAGTGGAAACACAAACCATTCAAGACATTTGCGGAGCTGCTCAGGAAGAAGCTCCAAAACATCTCGAACGAGCAACTTCTCAACGGCGCAAGAGGTGAGTTCATGTTGAAACTTCTTTGTGTGTAATCAACTCACTTTTCGTACATTAGCCCGTCCCGCAGCTGCACAGGACGAGAGTGACGTAGACGACTACGAATCTGAAGTCGACGTCAACGAAGACCTTGAAGAGGAAGAGGAAGAGGAAGAGGAAGAAGACGAGATTGACGAAGAAGCCGAGGCAGAGAAAATGCCTCCCAAGAAAGCCGGTACCAAGAAGCCATCAAGCGCGAGCAAGCCTGCCGCAGCTGCCAGGAAGAGTGGTACTCCCAAGAAGACATCTTTTGTTGATTTTGACGAAGATGAGGATGATGTCACACAGATGTTCGGAGGTTTGTCTATCACGGGACCAAACTTCTCCCTTGAGATCAAGGACCCCTGGAAAAGATCGTGGCACCTCAAAACCCTTCCCGATCTCCAGTACTACAAGGCCAGGGTTGACATCTTCTTGCAGGCACCCATCCTCCCCGAACAAGTCAAGTTCAACCTCTCACCATGTGGGAGGTTACTAGAATACCAGCGCTTCCTCCCTGCATGGTTTGGGAGTCATAAGCACTTTGAGAAGGAGTATAGGACAGATATGGCTGTCGGCGAGGTCTGGGACCCAAGCAATGCAGAAAATGCAGGTCTCTTTTCTGTGGCCCAAGAGATTCGCGCCACACACCCAGATATGGATACTGGCCACAGGTTGTTGCCTACTCCGGTACAGCTGATCCGCCTTCCCTTCAAGTGTAAGGGTAACCCTTATAACATTAGGGTTAGGCACTTTCCCCACCCAGTCATCATCAGGTACAGGGGAGCCCAGTATCCTGGTTTCATTTTTTAAGGTGTCAGTTAAGTGCCTATCTGCAAAGGACATTGTGTACAAGAAGCATGAAGCTGAAAGCAATGAATGTCAAATCAATGAAATCGCGGACCTTTACGATTGAGGTCATGTTGAAGATGATTATTTGTCTCTATCGTATTATATTATTTGCTGACCTCTATATTTTTGAGGTATGTTGAAGTTGATTGAAGTGTAGTGTTCACAGTTTTGGTATTCAAGACATAGTAATCATATAGTAGATTACTCTGTTTACTATATCTCGATCTCTCCCTAAGAACTAGCTTATTTAGGCATATAGACTAAAAAATAAAGTTTTCCTGCAGCCCCAATGTACTGACACCAATGTTCTAGTTAGTTTCTAAAATAACTAGTAAATTTCAAAAATGAGGGGCTGTCTATTTTCGAGAATAAAATATTGTCAAGTCTAGCTGCACAGGGCAGCAGGTATTGTTGAAAATGGTTGTTTTTCTAGATTAACTGGTAGCTATTGTCAACAATTTAGCAATTTTCTATGTTGACAATGTCTGGGACATGTCTCCGGAATGTCTCCGAGACACGACAATGTCACCAATTCTTGGAGACATCCAAATGTCTCGTGACATTTGGCCCATTCAATCACTGATTATAGGGCTCAGTCATGTGTCGGGACCATCTGTCATCACCCTACAATAGAAATATGTGCGTATGTATAACAGAAGCGTGAATCATCTAGCAGATGGCCACGCGCGCCCATTTTTGCACTGCCCCATAACAAAACAATACAATGGGATTTCCGCTCACGCGGACATTCATCCCCTTCGATCTCCGTGAGTTCATGGAGTTTTGAGCCGCGAGTTGGCCCGTTGTCTTCCCATTCATCGTGCCAACGCGGCGTCCTTGACGCGCCGTAAAAAGACTGGTTGGTTGTTGTATTATGCGAATTTTGGTTTTTTGCATGCAAAACAATTTAATTGATAATTGTCTTAACTGACCCTGCCATTCGTCCCCACATGCCTCCCACATCCAATCAACAACATCGCGACATTGCCACGTTCTCTACAACAAACAGCCGTGCAGGCAAAAAAAAATCAGCTCAATAACCCACCTGAGTGGTGAGTTGTGCCATTTTTTATTTTCAACTATTTAATTGAAAATTTACGAAACTGACCCTGCCCTTCCTCTCCACACCCCTCCAACATCTAATCCACAACATCGCGACGTTGCCGTGCCCTCTCCTTTCAACTGCCGTGCTGGCAAAAAAAGAAGCAGGTCCATAACTCACCTGAGTGGTGAGTTCTGCCATTTTTTATTTTCAACTATTTAATTGAATTTTTTTCGCACTAACCTCTGCACTTCCTCTCCACACCCCTCCCACATCTATCAACAACATCGTGACATCGCCGCGCCCTCTACAACAAACAGCTGTGCAGGCAAAAAAGAAGCAGGTCCATAGGTCATCAGACCGGTGAGTTCTGCTAGTTTGTTTTTTATTTTCAACTTTTTAATTGGAAATTTACCCAGCTCACCCTGACCGTCCTCTCCTAACCCCTTCCACATCTAATCCACAATATTGGCACGTCGCCACACCCTTTCCTATTCACTGCCATGATGGGGAAATAAGAAGCAGGTCCATAGGTCATCAGACCGGTGAGTTCTGCTAGTTTGTTTTTTATTTTCAACTTTTTAATCGGAAATTTACCCAGCTGACCCTGACCCTCCTCTCCTAACCCCTTCCACATCTAATCCACAACATTGGCACATTGCCGCGCCCTCTCATATGAACTGCCCTGATGGGAAAAAAAGAAGCAGGTCCATTGGTCAGCAGACCGGTGAGTTCTGCCATTTTTTTTTTTTTTTCAACTTTTAATTGGAAATTTACCCAGCTGACCCTGACCCTCCTCTCCTGACCCCTTCCACATCTAATCCACAATATTGGCACATCGCCGCGCGCCCTTTCCTATTCACTGCCCTGATGGGGGGAAAAGAAGCAGGTCCATTGGTCAGCAGACCGGTGAGTTCTGCCATTTTCTTTTTATTTCAACTTTTAATTGGAAATTTACCCAGCTGACCCTGACCCTCCTCTCCTGACCCCTTCCACATCTAATCCACAATATTGGCACGTCGCCACGCGCCCTTTCCTATTCACTGCCGTGATGGGGAAAAAAGAAGCAGGTCCATTGGTCAGCAGACCGGTGAGTTCTGCCAATTTCTTTTTATTTCAACTTTTAATTGGAAATTTACCCAGCTGACCCTGACCCTCCTCTCCTAACCGCTCCAACATCTAATCCACAACAGTGGCACGTTGCCGCGTGCCCTTTCCTATTCACTGCCATGATGGGAAAAAAAGAAGCAGGTCCATTGGTCAGCAGACCGGTGAGTTCTGCCATTTTCTTTTTTTATTTCAACTTTTTAATCGGAAATTTACCCAGCTGACCCTGCCCCTCCTCTCCTAACCGCTCCAACATCTAATCCACAACATTGGCACATTGCCGCGCCTCTCATATGAACTGCCCTGATGGGAAAAAGAAGCAGGTCCATTGGTCAGCAGACCGGTGAGTTCTGCCATTTTCTTTTTTTTTTTCAACTTTTAATTGGAAATTTACCCAGCTCACCTGACCTTCCTCTCCTCACCCCTTCCACATCTAATCCACAACATTGGCACATCGCGCGCACTCTACTATCCACTGCCGTTCTGGCACGAAGAGGAGTAGGTTCAAAAGAATCACATTTAAAAGAAGCAGGATCATTTGTCATCCTCCTGGTGAGTTTTTTTCTTATTTAAAAGTTGTTAATACTCACACTCCCACTTGTTCTCACACCTCTTCCACAATGATCACTCTTCTAGACAAAAAGAATCAGCTCCACTGCTTGCCTTATTGGTGAGTTGTCTAATTTTTGTCAATAATTTCATTTGGAAGTTCTCTTACCCTGCCATTCCCCTTACATGTCTCCTTGCAGTTTCACTAGCCATCTTAACATTATAAACACCCCTTCTCAGCATCATTTCTACTGACATTAGCTGTTAGTAAACAAAGATGCCTTCTGACAGTGAAGAGGAGAACGAAGTCCCTTCGTTGAATGACGGACAGGCCTGTGACGCAGTGACTCCTCCAGCTGGTGCTGCTCAATTTCCGCCCTCAAGACAATATGGGAGGATCAGTATTGTCAACAATGCCAAGTTGGCAATGACAAGGGATGGGAGTGTCTACGCTGTGGACGTCGATTCAAGCCTGTCCATCATACACGTGCCGTTGCCCACTACGCCAAGATTCACAACCAAGGCATCAAGGTTTCCACTTCCGACATTCCTCACCATGAATTCCAGAGGTATGTCAATCTCTGGAATCACAGCAAGAGAAGGAAGACTGAGTTGACAATGGTGAGGATGACAATCACGGAGGACAAGGAAGACAAGCTCAGTTCATCCACCAATAAACTGATGGAATCCTGCAACAAGAAACCGAAGATCTCCACAGAGCTCCGACGGTACTATGAAACCGTCGGAATGAGCAAGAGTTCTCTTCCTTCAGGACAGACCCCCATCGACACTGCATTTGATATACTCAAGCAGACTGACCTTGCAAGGATGAACGACGCAAGGATCGACATGGCAATAGCAACGTTTTTCCATGAGAACAACTTGCCCGACCGAGCAGTTAATTCAAGTTCATTCAAGATTATGATTAAGTATGCCCGTATGGTGGGCTCTTCTTACAAGACTCCCGCTAGGCAAGAAATTGGAGGAACATTATTGGATGTGAACTACAAGAACGTTGTTGAGAAAAAAAGGAAGTACTCTGCCGTGAAGCAGATATTTTTGGCCTCACCTGGTTGAGCGATGGGGCAACAATTGCTCGTATGCCATTGATTAACATTCTTGGCCTTTGTGCTGACACTCCTCCAACGTGTGTGGCAATCGAAGACTGCACTGGTCACATGACCCAAGGTGGGAAGAAAGATGCAGTCTATATTGCATCTCTTCTAGAGGAAGTGATCCTCCCTTATGATCCAGACCGCACAAGAACCACCATCTTCTGGTTTGATGGGGCAGGTAATGTGCAAAAGGCGGGAGGATTTTGGAAGTTATGTTCCCTCGTGCCTATTCCCTTCATGGAGGAGAGCACGTCATATCTCTTCTTCAGTGACATTGCAAAACTTCCTCAGATCAAGGTATGCCTATGTTTTGTTTCTTTATTTTTGACAGTATACTAACTATATTTTCTTTTCAGATGCTTGTTCTGAAGTGTTGCAGGCTTTACAACACATTCGGGTCAGGTGCCATCCATGGGGTATATGCCCAATTCACGGCACAGTCTGCAATCTTCAACAAGGGTAAGAAGATTGGGCTTCTGGTGGGGCGAGCACCCGTTTTGCTACCTGGTTTTATGCAATGATGCGAATTTTGAGGTTGAAGGATGCTCTGCTTTCAACTGTCCATCAGGCATCTTTCAAGGATTTAGCCAAGACAGATGTGACTCGTGCGGCGGTCCTCGATATCACAAATCCTAAGTTCTTCAAGGCACTGTATGTCTTGCTCCGTGCTGTGTTTCCCGCTCTCCGAGCATTGCGCTATTGTGACAAGGGTGAGCCGTGCATGGACAAGATATTTTTTAGCTCATCGTGCAACTGGAGCTCTTCAGCGATCAAAGGATTTGCTGAATGATGAGGAGTTGTTTAACTTTGATGATGATTCTATGTTGGAAGCAGAAGCAGCCGATGTGTATGGGAATCCCGGTGGACAAGATAATGAGTAAGTCAGTATTTTGGAATGACATTCACATGCATTTGCTAACATTTCATTTCTAGTGAGATTGCTACAGAGACTCAAAATGAGGAAGAAGTTGAGGAAGAATTCGATTCATTGAAGATGAAGATGAAGATCCAGATGAGATTGAGGAGGTAGTGGATTCTGGCCTTGGTGGTTTAATTGCTTCATCGTGGTGTGCAAGAAAAGTTAAGTTGGAACATGACTACGCCATAACTGGATGGGCCCTTAGTGTGATGCCAGAGGTCTATAACGATGCTCGAGAGAGGATGACTGGCAATCATAGGGATGCTGTGGAACGTGTGGTAAGGAAACTGTTCAAATATCCTTACACTAATCACATTCTTGAAGTTCAGGGCATGTCAGAGGACGAGATTGTGGATACATTTTGGGATGAGTTCAAGGCCTTCTGCAACAAGACCGCACCTTTCGACAAGCAAGCTCGGTGGAACAGTCAGAGTGCCATGTCAGGAAAATCTTACATATGGCACGAGAAATACCGAAGCCTCACACCAAGGTCCTAGGCAGGACCGCATGTTTGCTACTCGCCCAATCCGGAATTGGACCATGTGAGAGGAATTGGGGTGGAGTGAAGGGAATCAAGTGGAAACCGAGGCTTGATGTCAGGTGAATCAACAGCCAAGAGGGCAATTATCTACACTACTGCGTTGATGACTGACGCAAGAACAAAACGCCTAGCAGATGAGAGAATTGATGCAACTGGCGCAAGTGCCATGTTTTGTGATGATGATATGAAGTGAGTTTAGTATGAGACATTGTGACAATGTGCAATTGTAGGAATTTACACTCATTTCAAGTGCTTCTAGTTTTGATTTGCAGTTGGAGGATTGGGGGGTGGATCTGGAGGCACTCAGGTCTACCGCTGTCAAACGAGTGTTCAGGGCATGGGTGGAGGATTGGGAAAAGGAGTGCGTAAAGAACAAGGATGTAGTCTCAGAGATTAGGTTGTTGGATAAGTACAAGGGTCTAGTGTTCTATGACGAAGATGATGAGAAGACTTACACGATTGAAAGTAAAACATGGAATGGTATAATAAGAGCAGGAAGAAGAATATTGATGGAGGATGGTATCTACTTGCAACGAGTGATGAAGATGAAATGGATACTTTCTTGATTGAAGATGAATTGTGCCTTCAGATTTCTGAAACACCACAGGCTGATGGGATTGAAATTATAAAGAGGCCAGTAGAAGAGG
This sequence comes from Cyclotella cryptica, assembly GCA_013187285.1. NCBI lineage: Eukaryota > Bacillariophyta > Thalassiosirophyceae > Thalassiosirales > Thalassiosiraceae > Cyclotella > Cyclotella cryptica. The sequence continues at coordinate 42,514 of JABMIG010000471.1, forward strand.
GTAAGGAAGAGGAATAGATGTTAAATGTAGTTTCAGATTTATGGCATGTCATATAGTTGCATGTACCTATGAACTAATAAATGCATCATTGGCCTAGTAATAGTAGGGGGAAGACATGTCAGGATGTCGTGTCTTTTACATGTCTTCGAGGTACTAGCTAAAGAAATTTCTTTGTGACATGTCTCGAGACATATGGCGACATGTCTGACGTGTCACAAGACATGTCAGGCTGACAGACATTTGGAGCCTTCTGGCGACATGTCGTGTCTGCGACATTGTCAACATAGGCAATTTTGGAAAATAGCTGTCACAGTTCGTGGATATTGCTCAACGTTGGTCGTCTGTAGGCCTACTTTTCCGAAGCAGGTCAAGTCATCACATCTAAATATCTACCACTTTACTACGTTTTATGATTTCCTACGTGGTTTCAAACATAGGAACTGGGATGCACCAGGTCCGGCCAAGCAAAGGAACCTCCCATTCCGGCCACCATGGTGATTTCATTATCTCTTCCCCCGTCTGACAGCACCCGATCACCCCTAAAACACTACACGAACCGTTCTCCAACACGTATTCCTTCAACGACGCGCTTTTCACGCTAAAAACCATTGTCAGAAACCGTTTTTCGTCCAATCCTCTCTTCAACGAGTGGCTACACGACCTTCTCCATAGTAACACAAATTGCCTCACCAACTTCTTGTCCCCTACCACCGCTGTCCCGACTCTCCATCGCTTCTGGAAATCAGTCCCAGCCCCCAAATTCGGTCCGCTCCTATCCACGCCCCCCCCAATGCCCATGGAGTCTACAGATGTCGAGATGCTCGACAGCTCTCCTCCATGGTTCGCTGGTAGCAAGCGAGCCGCTGCAAACTTGCCAGCCATCACTCCTCCTGGAGCAAAGAATCCAGACCTCAATATGATAGAAGCAGGGGATCCGTCGCCGGAACTTCAGCCCTTTGTCTGGAGAAGAAATTTTGGAAACCCCCAAAGAAGAAAATATCCAGTAAAGTGCAAGAAGAGTCCACTTCTCCTGAAGGAGAGGGAGAACCAGAGATAAACCTCCTGGACCAAGATGTCTACGACGCCCTCATCCAAGATCCCCCGCCCCCAACCCCAGCGCAATACCTTTCGTACGATTTCGACGACAGTGATGAATTCACAAGTACGCACCTTACAAATACAACTGTCTTCAGCTTGAGGAGGAACTCCGCCAAAAAACCCTCAAATGCAAACAGCAGGATCAATCCCAAGCCCACCCAAAACGGGGACCCTTTAAGCTACGACCATCAACTCTTCCCGAAGCGGTTGACATCTTTAATACCAAGGACAGGAAAGCTCTATCTTTTCTCTCAAGGGATTACCAATTTTCCACCGGAGACTACATGTTGGACGTTGGTGATGTCACCACTTACAGGATTCTCTGCAACGCTGGTCCAAAACTGGTGGTAATCCAACTCCTCACCGCACAAAAGCTAAACAAAATTGGCAAAGCAGATCTAGGACCCTTCCACCTCTCACGAGACCCTACCACCTCTTCAATGATACGTATCTCTCGAGATGAACAACTCCTGCACTCCTTTGACATGTCATCCACACCTCTTCCTCAGGATGAAGAATGGATCCCAGTTGGACAGAGAGGCACTTATTCTAGTAAGAAGCGGATCAGTTTTGGAAAAACCCCAGGCAAGCACCAGCCTTCTTTGCAAAGCCACTCGACCAACAAGTTTAGTGCCTTGCAGGAAGAAGAAGAAAAGGCAGACACTTCCCCAGTGAATACCCTCCCACCGCAACGTAATAAAGACATAGACTCAGAGTCTATCGCGAGTGATAAAGGGAATGCCAGGTCAGCTGAGCGAAGCAATTCCATTGGTGACAATTTTATCAAAGATCAAGTTGAAGACGAGGAAGGCATCGCAATGACTTCCCAACCAGGTGCAGATGATGGCAAGGAAGCAGAAGTCCCTCAGATGGAGGAGCCGCCACCCACTCCCAAAGACATCCATATCAGTACTCATACACCAGAGTGGGCAGACGATGGGTCTGAGGGTGATGCAGCCTGCTCCAGGGATGAGAAATGACCCCCCAGGAAGAACTTACAGGATATCGTACCTCCGGCCACCGTAGCTACAGACGCCTCTACAACAGCTTGTTCTTCCCTCTCACACAGCACCAGTCCTTCCACCATGCTCGACCCTCGAAGTGGTCAAAACCTATTGCCAGTCGAAATCCAGATACAGCCGGACAAGGACAACTTAGAGGTCATGCTTGCCGAGACAAAGAACTTACTCGCCTATGTCCAAGGACTTGACCCAACAGCCAAATTTGTCTCACATGGTCTGGACACTGGCAATAAACCCTTACTTCCACATCCTGTGACTATTGGCCAACGTCCTTTGCGGCCGCCCAGGGGTGGTACCAGACCTCTACAAGCTTTGCCTTCTCCCTGACAAGACACTCCAAAATAGGCGCAAAACCCGTCTAAATAGAATCAGGGGTGACGACAGAGACGCGAAGCGGCGCAAATCCAAGAAGGAAAATGATTGCAATGACCGTTGTCCCACAGCTATGTATGTCACCCTAAATCTGTTTTCTTCCATCCCGAACATTAAATCACTTATTGATTCAATGAATATCAACCTCAGGAAGTCGAATGTAAGAGTAACGCTAAAATCACTCCAGTGTTGGGAATCCAACTCCAAGAAAATGCTTTGCAGCTTTCAAAGTGGCCTATGTGTCGAAGGCGTTAAGCAGCTTTTACTCCATCGATTGAAAGAAATGGAAAAGAAATTGTGCCGCCGTGGTTGCCTTAATGCCATCGAATGGTATGACAAGGAGCTTCCTCCCGGACATGTCACCACTAGGAACATCAGAGAGTTGAAGCTACCATCTGACCCAAAAGAGCGCAAGCAGTTATCCTTCGAACCCTTCCCATGATCTAGCAGATTCGCATACTTCATCGAGGCGAGTGACACAGCATGTGCACGTTTAAACCCCCTTATTACTATGATGGTAGACACCAATGACATCTTCCACACCTTCGGACCTTCTGCGTTTATTATGGATGTCCCTCCCCCTACACCAACCATGGAGAGAGTACGTGCACACCATAAGAACGGGAGGATAAGCATGGCATACAACATAGCAACAACTGTTCTTGAGTGCAGTGAGATTCAGTTATATGACTATGAGGTTAAAGTCAAAATGGCTCCAGTACAAGTTCTGGATATCAATGGTAAACCTACCGGAAAGGAAGATTTACCCAGTCCACCTTACGCCCGCACAACCATTCGGAAAGAACTGCAACAAATTTGGGTAAACGGTGACCAAATCTTTCACACAGCAGTGATGGTGTGTAAAGGGCCTGAGACAGGGATCTACGGAATCGTGGTTTCTTACGACCCGCATGACGAAGATTACAAGGAGAAGTATGAATTTGCGAAACGCACAGTTGCAAATTTGGCCTGCTTTATGTACCACTGGTTAGGCCAAAGAGGTTACTGCGAGGGCACAAGGTCCCGCTTAATGAGATCCTTCTATATAGAGAAATCTCAGCTGGCTCCTCAATCCTCCTGGAATCCGCAGACTCTCCACGCCACCTCACATTTCGCTGGGCGAACGGATATGTACCTCATTGACAACGCTTGGTATGATCCCTACCTCCGGAAGCAAGTCTCTTCCCCACCCAAAACTTTTGTCGATATGTCAGACACCGTGCGCAAAGGACTTCTCAGTAGCCTTGGTTATAATCCTAATGAGAAAGGTGGTGATGTAGGTAGTAAGGTCAGTGGTGTTTCTTAACTCACAGGGGATGAAGAAATGGTAGGAGCCTCGACAGTTAATTCTGAGGCCACACAGAACCGGGTCTTGAAAACAAAGGAATACGCCAAACAATTGGCGGACACCAGAGAGAAGAATGCCATGCAAGCAGCAGAAATCAATTCACTGAGAAACCAGATGAAACAGCTTAATCAATTAATTGCTGGGCTCACCTCCCAGCAGGGTTCCCCCCACCTAAGTGGAAGCGGAGCCACCCACCCCCAGGATGAGGGAGGCGGTGTGGCTCTGCAGGGATCATAGGCCCATCATGACACCCCAATCATTCGAGCACGGTGGGCTGGGGTGACACAAATAGTGCTCAACCTCCGGTGTCCAGAGGTAGGACGGGACACTCAGGAGGTAATATTAGTCCTACCTTAGCAGAAGAACACGATAGCAGCACAAGGGCACTTAGTACTAGTGGTGCCCATTTGGGGAGGGGCAACTACACTTACACCAGCCAATGAGAATTCGACTGGTGGACAAGTGAGATCCTCACGTCAGACAAAGAGTCAATGTAGGAGAGACATCTGGATTAATTATCAATTATCAATGGCTACATAACGAAAATACAGGGCATTCCTTCAAGGATACGCAAAGTTCACATTGAAATGTTGACCGACGGATGACGCCATAATGAGAGAGGTCAATAGTAGGGGGAGAGAAGCAGACGATTATCACTACGCGTCGGTGAGAGACGCAGCGCCACCTGTCAACCTAGGCAGTGCCACTAATACTGAGCAGCGTAAGATGGCGCAACTCATTGATCTTCTCAAAGACAGGGGGTTGGTTATATGCCCGAATGAAAATCGTCAGGTTGGGGGAGGATTATGTTCGAAAACTGGAACAGCCTTGGGATCAACACACATAGCTGGAAAGTTGACAGGCTCAACCACTTAATACAGAGCCTTCAAATTGATACTGTTGCTGGCTGTGAAGTACAAGTGATTGGCGTTTTGTCCCACCTACCCAACCTTTTCTCCACCTCCTCTCCCCCGGCACATCAAAATGCGGTATAGCGTCTCATAATATCAATGAACAGATCAATAGAGACCAGGTTGGTGGTACGGCAATGGCAGTAATGGGGAGGATAAGAGACATAGCCTCTGACGTAGGCAGTGATCCAACTGGTCTTGGCAGATGGTCATGGATCAAGCTAGGTAAAGGAAGGAAAAGCACAAAGATCATTAGCGGTTACTTGCCATGCCGGCCAGGTTGGCAGTCCTGAGGGCAAACAGCCTGGGAGCAACACTCAAGATACTTTCAGGCACAAGGAGACTTCCGCTACCCTTCTACCATATTCATTGAGGACATCACAGCACAGTTAAAGCACTGGCAATCACTCACAGAAGAGGTAGTCCTATGCATAGACTCAAACCAAGATGTTTACACCGGGCCGCTTACTATCGCACTAAAACAGGAAGGCATACAGATGTCCTGCCTATTCCACCAAGCATTAGGAGAGCCGGTTCCAAATTTGCATTTCTGGGGCAAAGGGAAACTGAGTACCATGTTTGGTAGTGCGGGTCTCCTCGAAGGTAATGCAATGTGCTACCCCCACTGGTATGGAGTTGGGGACCACCGCATTTTCCTCTTAGAAATCTCTGCAGACTCCTTGTTTGGCGGAGAGTACCCCACTATCGCCTGCCCGACATCCAGGCTGCTAACTTGTAAGATCAGTAGAATTAGAAATAAATACTGCTTAACACTGAAACACCTGGTCAAGGAACACAACATGCATGCAAAGCTCCAAAGAATACAGGACCTTGGTTCTACACTCCCTCCTGCCGTCTCCCAAAACCTTCACGACAAATGGGACAAAGAATTAGGAGAATTCATGTCTCATGCAGAAAAAAAATTCATGAAATTTAAGAGCTGCGCAATTGAATATAGGCCGAGTGTTGGCCAATGGTTACGCCGACGCACAGTACTCAAATGGATCTTAAGATGGCAGGATGGCAAAGTTCCCGCCACACGCAACATGTGCCATGCTGCTAGATGGGTGAATATTGAGTCTCCCTTGACCCTAACGCGGGAAGAAGTCAATACCAGACTGCTTGCCTACAAGAGTTATTCCAACTCACACAGGCCCCGGCCCTCCGTCGCAAACACTTCCAGTGGAGGCTCACATTAGCAAAAGAACGCGGTGATGAAGAGACCGCAAAAGAGATCCTAAGGATCACCAGAAATGAGGCGCGGTGGCTACAGCAAAAGAATATAAATTGGGTTGTCCATGACCCAAGGGGCAGATCAGTTCTTAGTGTGGCTGTTTCCGTAGACAACGAGGATTGCCATTATTCTACACAGGAAGTGGTTGAAGAGGTTTGTGGCCGGCATCTTGGCGAGAGATTCTCACTTGGCAAAAATGCCCCTCTGGACGCGGCTAACCTTAAACCTGAAATAGGACACCTCAGTGACACAGTGGCCGCCCAGCGTATCCTTGACAACACCTATGACTTCTCAGGTGACTGGGACCCTGCCACTGTAGACTTACTCAAAGCTGCAGCAAAGATTCGATTGGAACTTGCAGAAATTCCACAATCTAGTAACACGATCACCGCTGACAATTTTAAGTCCTTTTGGTTGACGTGCAAAGAAGCGACTTCTTCTTCTAAGAGCGGCCGCCATTTCGGCCACTACAGAGCCATTAGCACCAATCCTGAGCTGACTGACCTCCACGTCTTGAGTATTAATATTGCAGCTGGAAGAGGTGCCCCCTTATCAAGGTGGAGACAAGGTGTTACAGTACTCCTAGAAAAGGTGGCCGGCAACACTAGGATCGACAAACTAAGGGCAATCTGTCTTCTAGAGGCAGACTTCAACTGTTGGCTAAAGGCCGTCTTCGCAAAGAAAAAGATCTATTGAATGTATCGTCATGGTACTTTGCCACTGGAACAAGGAGCTGTCGCTGGCAAAACGGCAACAGACTCGTCCATTGTGAAACAATTTTTTTCGACCAAGCCAACATCTTACACAGGACTTGCACAGTTTCAAGTAACTACGCCGCCAATTGCTACGGCGCCGTTAATCATGCTGCTGGTAGTTTTGCTCTCCAAGCAATGCGGGTCCCTCTCACATTTGTGAAGTGCTATCTTACTTGCATCCAACTCATGAGATTCTACCTCAAAACTGGATTCGGTTTGGCAGAAAGTAGCTACAGCGGAACTGAGGATAACCCTGACATGGGTCTTGCGCAGGGAAGTGGTGCCTCGCCTGCGGCATGGACAGCCACAAGCACTGTCGAGCTCTCTGCATATAAACAACAAGGGTTTGGTGCATTCTTCATCTCCGGCTGGTCCTGTCTCCTCATGGCAATCGCTGCCCTTCAATATGTTGACGACACTGACCTCTTACACATGTCACGGAATGCTACGGTCACTGACGATGACTTTGTTTCTAGAGCACAAGCAGCGATGAAGTACTAGGCCCAACTTTTACAGGCGACAGGAGGTAACTTCAAACCCGCCAAGTGCTACTGGTATTTGCTCTCCTACAAGTTTTGTGGGGGAGTCGCATCACTTAAATCCCTACAAGACATCAGTCATCACAGCATGAGTATACCACAACCAACGGGACCCGACGTCATCATACAATTAAAGGACCCTACGGTGGCATCATAAGTTCTTGGAGTTTGCTCTAGCCCGTTCAATTCTGGAAAAGAACATCTTGACCACATGTTGAAGAAAGGGCGTCGATGGAGTACCTGTGTCATGGCTAGCAACCTTTCTCCCTCAGAAGTTTGGCATAGCTTCCATCTACAAGCATTACCGTCAGTTAAGTATGGCCTGATCACCCTCATGTCACCCCATCAGTCCTTGGATAGAGAATTTATGGCATGGTATTACACATTTCTCCCTGCCCTTGGTGTGAATCGTAACATCACAAAGGAATGGAGGACTCGTCCAGTCTCCTACCAAGGGCTAGGACTCCCTCAGATGTTGTTGGAAAAATTATCTACAACTCTACACTATTTACAACGCCATTGGGGGAGCGGCAGTACCGTAGGGAAATCATTACGATGTATTTACGAGCTGGCTCAGTTGGAAATTGGACTCTTCGGAAATTTCCTACTGCAAGATTACGACAAGTTTGAGAGTCTTGCAACCCATACCTGGTTTAAAGTACTGTGGGAATACTTGCACTACTACAACGTGCAACTCGAGCTCCAAGACTTGTCGATCCTCCAGTACGCCGGGGTGATAGGGTACTCATGGAAGAAGCCATCCTTGTTCTCCCCCAGGACCAATGGGTCAGCTTCAATAGAGCGAGGAAATTCTACAGAGTCTACTTTCTCTTGCAGATCATTTTATGCAACGGCATCACTGTCAACCCACAGAAGGTTGGTGAGACGATGCAGGAAGACTCGAGTATGGTTTTTCCTACCAAAAGGCCAACTAGATCAGACCTCTCACTGTGGCAGTCTACCATTGCAGCACTTACATCTCCCACTCTCTGTCTCTCACATCTCCCTCTTCTATACAAAACACTTACGCTTTAACACACAGTCACAGACTTTTTAGTTCGTACATAAAGAGACATGGATAAGAATGTTTTTCCTCATGCAGGTTTTTTCCGCTCTTTTTATCACCCAGGTTCTCCATTCGTGGGGGCGAGTGACATAGGCCAAGAACCTACCTTAATTAGTACCCTTAGGTACCAATTCAAAAACTCCCAAGTAAGGATTCATCCTAACCTCCCAAGTGAGGAAGGATCCTGACAAGTACAAAGATCCATATCTTTGGATCTAAGCGACAGGAGAACACCCCTGGAGGAACACCTTCAAGAGAAGGGTATTAACATACCAGGGATGTGTAGAAACCTACATAAAATCCCATTGTTTTGTTTTAGGATGAAAGGGATTGCATTGCCCTTCCATCCTCATTTGTTCATTGTAGTCCACAACCAAGCTCACAATTTATCAACACCTACCATTTGTATGCATTTACCTACAATATTTGTACTTAATATTTTTTATTTCCGAACGGATTAGGTCAATATGGTGTGTTTAACTCCACAATAAACTCCATCCTCCTTCACCATTGTACAAATTGTCAGCAGAGGGCAAGACTGAGCCCCTCTTTTGTATGTTTGTTGCTGATAATTGTTATGAAGATCGAGCACCTTTAGTCTCCTTTTGCACTCTCATTAGAAAAAGATGGTATTTTATATTTATGGCCAAATTTGGTCACTTTCCTTAAAATGGTCAGAGACAAATGGCTTATATAATATATTTAATTGAAGGTAGGGGAACACATACAAGAAAGTAAATGTCTTTTGAAATTGGATCTTACGAATGTAAAAACCTTTTTTTTAATTAATGTCTGTATATAAATCAAGGGGTTATATAAATATATAAATTGATATCGCTCAACATATGATACTGTAATTGTAGGAAACATTCAATTTTTAAATGAATTAACGAAATTTGTTGACATATTTTCTTATTTATGGCGGTATATCAAGTATAAACTCTTTCAGAATGCAGCCCCATGTTTTAGACCCCAAGCCTGCAAGCTTAATAACCTTGTTATGTACATAAATCGTATGGTGAGCCACACAATTTTTCTAGAAGGTGAGGGTTTATATACATCATTTTCAGGGACCCCTGTTTTTGGACGCAACCATGGCAACCGTTGAAAAGAAGAAGAAGGCATTGCCAAACAACCAGCCGTTCATTTTGGACCACATCCAAGGTGAAGAAGAGGACGAGCATGGAAACTTCACTAATGAGACCATGTTGTGCTTCGTGAAGCATGGGACGCTGGCCCTCACTTTTCATGCGAACTTCGACAGCGGAATTGTGTGCAGCAATTGCTTCCAGTTCATGAAAAAGCCAGGGAGCTTCGCTCTTCACTGCGAGAAGTGCAAGAAGAAAGCCGTGCCATCGAAGAAAAAAATAAAAAAGTGGGCCGACTCAGACAAGAAGTGGGCAAACCTCAAGAGAGAGAACCCTGATGCATTTGGCAACCAGACAGTTGTCAAGATAGCGCAGTGTGATGGACTGTCTGCATATGTGCTCCATATCCGCTTTTGTATCTTGGGAAAACGTCCTCCACAATGAAACTCAAGGCCATCTACATCACAGACGGATGCACATACGTTGCACTGAACGCCCTACACAGACATATCAAGCAGGTGTTTATGGACGTGACCTACAGGATCCGCAAGGTCAACGTCGTGGAAGCACCTGCAGTGAATGACGTGGAGGAGAGCGAGGGAGAAGGCGAAGAAGAAGATGACAAGAGTGAGGAGGACAATGAAACGGGACGCGAGAACATACAGGAAAGTGACAAGGAGAATGAAAGTGATGATGGCGCGGATGACGCGGTGGATGAAATGGACAAAGCAGACATGGAGAAAGAGGGGAGAACTGAAGACGACGTGTCAGAGGGGGAAGACTTCAAAGAGGCGGAGGCGGAGGCGGAGGTGGCGGCGGAGGCGGGAGAAGTTGTTGAAGAGGAGGCACGCAATGAAGCAATGAGAACCACAAAAAGCAACCACAAAGTTGGAGAAGGCGTGGAAGAAGACCCCAAAACACAGGACATAGATTGCGAGCCTTTCAAGGCCAACAACAGCCTAACTGACAATGACACAACGGCAGAACAAGAACAGCAGCAGGACAAACGGGTGACTGCAAAGAAAATTATTAAACAAAAAACAACGCCCCACCGCTGTCAGGAAGAGTGCAAGCACTCATTGTGCAACGAAGCGTTACTGTGTGGAGATGGGAAGAAACTTGTTTTTGGCTGTGTCTTTTGATAATTGCGTGTTACAACTAATTAATAAATGGGAACATTTATCCAGTTATCTTAGTGTTGGAGAATGAGGGTCTAACACACATTTGTCTTTGGTTGGGGGGAGGGTCGTCTGAATGTTATATATGTTAGTAGCCATTTGTAGACCTCCCCCCATCTATAGACCCCACCTCACACTCTATAGACCCCCCCCTCTAAAAATGCAGGAGTCACGATTCCAAAAAGAATTGTTTGGATGGTATAGTGTCGGCCATGTCAATTTCCCTTGACATTGATGTGATTATCAGTTCAACAGGCTCCACATCCCGCTTTCATTACCACAAAGGACTGTTGTCATCCCCTACGAATCATTAAAACGATTCACATTGTTGCGTTGTCCATTCTGAGCAGTATTTATTCCCTGTCCCTCCCTGTCCTTCCAAATTCATTGCGATCATGGTGAATTTCTACAAGGGATCGTCAGATGCAGCTGTCGAGATGGCTGCCCATCGCACCGCCTTCTACGATGAGTACAACAAGCGTGTGAAGGGTGTCAGCCAGCATGTAATGACAAGAGAGAAGCATGACAAAATCATCACTGCTCCGGATTGTCATGACAATGGAAAAGGAGAGACTGTCCATAAGTTGAAGAAGGAATATCCCACCTTCAACTATACTAAGAAGCAGTTTGGCCTTCTCCATATTGCTGGACCTTCTCTTGCTCTTGTCGCAAACTCAAAAGGTGAGGATGTTGATGAGAGTACTTTTGAAAGTCATAGGTGTGTATGCTGATACAAGGAACTCTTTGATGTTCTTAAGACAAAACATGCTAAAAATCACTGTAAGGGCATTGCATTCTACGATCGTGTCAAAAGGGAGTACAGCAATGTCCCTTGTACTGTTTGTAAGATGTTCATGTCAACCTATCCCTGTTGCATCAAGAAGGTTCACAAAAAGAAGCCTACTGCTAGACATCAGCCAATTCTCACACATGGCTGGGCATCTAGAGGTCAAATGGACTTGGTTGGTTTTCAGACAATGGCTGACGGAAATTTCAAGTTCCTCCTGAACTATGTTGGCAGAGGTACAAGGTTTGGAATATCCATTCCAAATTGTTACAAAGAGAGCAGCCTCAGTTGCATTCACACTGTTGAATATATTCACTTTGATTGGCCCGCCTGCAATCTAACAATCTGACAATGGAAAAGAGTTCATTGGACAAGCCACTGGTGGTACCCATCTTGTTTTGGAGGACGAGGCAAGGTATTCTGCACAAACTTGAGAATATTGCATTCTTCCTTACCTAAAGTACTCCCTTCTTTCAGTTCATTGATGATGTCATCAAGGAACTTCGCAAGTTGTGGCCTGGATGTCTAATGGTGCGTGGATTGCCGAGATGGTCAACTACTGGAGGTGGTGTCGAGAGGTATAATCAAACAATCGAGAAGAAGCTGGGGGCATGGATGAAAGACAACAACTCTATGCATTGGAGTATTGGGGCTAGAATCGTCTACAAACGGCTACTAACATATACATTACTTTGTAAAATTTATAACGCGACACATGTTTTGTAACTGTAAATGCTAGTAATTCTATTTTTGCATCAGGTATCAGGTGAAAGCGAGCCATTAATGTTATATGTATCATACTATGATGTTTGTAACATAATAACGTATTGAATGAAACGAGAGGAAGGGACTGCGTGTTATATATATCAGAATTAAGTTTGTAATACACATATAATAAAAGCATTTGAAGATGAAGACTCATTTTTAGATGATCCGTCCCCTTTTTAGTGCAGTTTGTTTTATCTTCAGCATTAAGACATGTATACGTGTATTTGACTATTTTACACATACATATAAGCAGGACCAAGTATCATACCGATCTTTCTTTTTTTTGAATGCATGACACCTAGCCCTACATACCCCCAATAGGGGGGTGACAAAAACGGTCATGCGTAGTACTCTGTTAACTATATACCAGGAGAGAATGTACGGATGGCGTTATGTACAGACAACGAATGGCAAATCGTGTTCGTCATGTATATAGCTGCTGCCCAACTTCCCGACTTAAAAACAACCACGATATGGTCCAACCAGGCAGGCAGAAATAGGTATGAACGGAAATAAGATGAATCCATAGCTTTCGCTTTTGTTTTGGAATGTACCCCCACACCACTGTTGTCCGTGGGATTGAATTTCTTCTTTGCGCAGGGAGGATTTTATGGGAAATACCCACAAGACGGACGGCAATGCAGCAAAGGAAAATGACTCCAACAGGAGACCGATTGTCAATCCCTACAATCGTAATGCACCGCACAAGAAACTGCCATGCGAAACACCTTTTCTCCATGTGAGGAATCCTTACAAGAAACCATCGTCCCAACAAAGGACAGAACCGAACCATCTGGCAATGAGGACACACAGCTCACTAGTTAGTAAATATGCGTTCTTATTGCACGACAGCACTATCGAAATCAGCATCTCACCATGAGACATCTCGTTTATTCCATTTTCTAGATGACAGCATCTGTGAATTCACAGGAACAACTTGAAAGGAATTGTTCACATGACCGAGGTAACAAGAATGATGTTATGGAGAGGCAAATATCACATTATAATGTATATAACATTTATCATTTTCTCCAAAAAACATGATATCCATGCATGGTTTTGCATTACAGGAACACTCATGCCTGATGGGACCATCGGAAAGAAGAAAGGTGAGAGAAAAGCCAGATGAATGTAATATATAATTGGTTTATGTGCATAACACGTGTCATCTAACATAGGCATATGCATATGATGGTGTTATATATATATATATCAACGACAAATAAAGGGATTGACTGGAATGAATCCCAAGGTCACGCTGGAAAACATAGTGCCATTAGTCCTGCCAACACAACTAGACAGCGAGGATTTGGATAGTGAAAATGAGAAAACTGAAGATGGCGGTGAAGAAATCAATGAAGACGTGGAAACTAATCAGTATGATGAGGACATAGATGGGTAGGTCAAGGTACCTTCACTGGAGAAAGAACATAACTGCAAAAGGGATGACAAAACCAATTTGGAGGAAAACGGAAAGGTACGTCACTGTGAAAGAAGGTGGTACAGAAACATTACAAGATAACACATTTATATGTCTTTTATTTCTTCAATCTGTTCATTAACACTAGGTGGTCATTCCAGAAACAAGTGACTCATGTGGGGACATACAGGTAACACCGATACACCCTTTCTTTTCAAAATTGCAGTGTTTGTTATTTTGTGTGACCAACATATTCTTGGGTACCGCACATCTTCTTTATCAATTTTACATAGAATAGGGAAGTCAAAATGGGACTGCAAGATATTACAAAGAAGGATGATGATTGGATCGACAAGAGATAGCCAACTCGGATAGTCTATGGAGAGAAAGGACAGCCCGTGCATCCATACAGCAGAAGTCAGGCACCTAACTTAAAATTGATGAACTAGTACTACAGATGTAAATCCTATTGCACGTTCAGATGTGATGCCAGATTAAAATTGCAGGAGATACCCAATCAACAGGGGAAAGATGATTGGCTTTTGGTCGGAGAGCACAGTGAGATGTGTAAGAGGAAAAATGGGATCAAATCCGCAAACTATACTTCCCACAGAAAATTAGGCCACAAAGCAAACCTAAAAGACGTGAAGAACAGATCGGTTTGGATGAGATATGGTTGGCACCAATGAAGATATGGTGCAGGTTGCATTGATGTTTCCCAATTCAGAAGTGGTGAGTACATTTTTATATAAATCGTTATTTTGGAGATATTGTTATGTATATATCTGGAAAATGACTGACAGATTCCCTCCTCTCTCTTCTCTTGTCATATATGAATAATCAGAAAGGTATGTATATGAAAATGTTATTTATATAACATGTTTCTATACATAGTTCACATTCAGATGCCTCTCTACTTTGGACAGGTATGTACATGAACATTTTATGAATATAACACATGAATGCTTGCTGAAAAGATTGTAAAACCAACATTTGCTTATATGCTGTGATCAAAGGGATGTAATTTAGTTAGAAATACAAGGAGAGAAATGTATGGTGATGACAAATTTTGTGACATTGAATCAAAATATGGTAATGGATCAAAGGCTGACAATTTCCTCATGTTTTCCCTGTATTGGTGTGACAAAGATGGACCTCAACAAATTTTGGGATTTGTGTTGCATTCCCTCATCAAGCTCTTGAAATACAAGAAGTTGCGTTTACATGTTGATGTGACTTTTGATGGTGCACCAAGAGGTTTTCATCAAGTTGTTATTTTCTTGGTAATGGACCATGCAAGTTCCTTACACACACCTATTTTCTATTGCTCCGTGACAAAGAAGTCGGAAGATGCCTACAACCTACTATGGGCTCATATAGTTTCCATTGTTGGTGAGTCCAGATTTTGGGTATGAACAAGGTGTATTTCAGCAATGCAGTCTGACTCAGGACCTGCTTTTGCATTTTGGGATAAATCAATCGAAGGCCCAAAGGGATTGGATGTTACGGGTGTGATGCGTGATTTTGAATGAGCACTTGTCAATTCAATTGAGAGATGGTTCAAATGAGAGTACCATCTCGGTTGCTTTTTCCATTAGAAAACGGGCCATTTGTCATAATATGATTGAGAGAGGTTTCCATAAAGATGTGATCAAAGTGATTCTCCCGATGTTTGACTTTTTGACTGTGATCGAGAAGAATGATATCCAAAGAGGTGTGGAGTATCTGTGACAGAAGGTGCAAAAAACTAAGGGGGTTAAAAGATGTGAGAAAAGGCTTTTTGACGAGTTCTTGGGTACATATTTCATAAAAATGTGGTTGAAAATGAGATTAATTGACATGTTTAATTACAACTCCGGATAGGGTGATGATTGGAGACAAGAAATCTGAGGTGATAAGTTGACTGAACTATGATTTTGGAGTTTCTGAGATACTGTTATGGACATAACAAACTTTATTATTGTTTCTTTGCAAACGATCATGAAAGTCGCCAACTGACAAACAATGTCATGGAACAATACAACAAGGAATTTAATGATTTGTTTGATTCGCCCAAACCGGGTCTGTTTGTTTTCTGTGAACGAGTGAGGGAAGAAGCAAAGCGTTGGGATAGGATGCACGAAGACACCTTGAAGGGTAGACTTACCTACAGGCAAAAAAGGAGCGAAGTACCCTGGGCGGAGGTACCGACGGACTTCTATGAATGGTCTCCCCCTAAGAAGAGATGGGGTTTGGAAAAATTATGATTAGATTGGTGAGAAAGTGGTAAGTGGTCGATATTTTTGGATGTGTTTGAAGGCTATGCATTCGGGTATTCAAATTGTGGGGTGTCAAAATTTTCCTGGATATGATCGCGACCTTGTTATGGATATAACAAAGTTATGTTTTGTTTGGCATTTGATGTGTTGATACACACCCCGACATGCTTGTGATATTGTTATGGATAGAACAGGGTTTGTTTTCTTGACTTCCAAAGGAAAGCGCCACTATGTAAGTAGTCGATATTTTCAGATAATGCTGCATCCATTTGTCGATATTTTTCTTATTACATGAGGAGTCCAAAGGAATGCGCTGCTTGTAAGTTGTTGATATTTTTTGGATAATGCTGCATCAAGTTGTCGATAAGTTTTTGAATGAATGGGGTGTCTTTATTTTTGCTGGATCAGTTTGTCGCATTGTTTTGGATATTACAGGCACCCCCAGAATATAACAGGGTTTATTTTGTTGACTTCCAAAGGAAAGCACCACTTTGTAAGATGACAATATTTTTGGATAATGCTGCATCATGTTCTGGATATTTTTTGAATACATGGGCATGACCAACGGAATGCACCACTTGGAAGTTGTCGATATTTTCATAAATTGATGCATCGAATTGTCGCTATTTTTTGACTGCATGGGGTGACCAAAGAAATGCGCCGCTTGTAAGTTGTTGATATTTTTGGATAATGCTGCATCAAGTTTGCCAATATTTTTTAATGCATGGGGTGTATCTATATTTTTGCGGTACCAGTTGGTGACATTGTTATATATATAACAGGCACCCCAGACCATTTTATGACATTGTTATGGATATAGAAGGGTTATGTGTTGATGACTTCCAAAAGAAATCGCCACTTTGTAAGTTGTTGATGTTTTCGGATAATGCTGCATCAAGTTGTCAATACTTTTGAATATATGGAGTGTCCAGAGAAATGTGCCACTTGTAAGTTGTTGATATTTTTGGATATTGCTTCATCATGTTGTCGATATTTATTGAATGCATGGGCTGACCAAAGAAATGTGCCATTTGTAAGTTGTCGATATTTTCAGAAAATTCTGCATCAAGTTGTCGAAATTTTTTGAATAAATGGAAAGAGTCTACATGAATCCTGAAGTGTTTCAAGGGAATGCGCCACTTGTAAGTTGTCAATATTTTCAAAAATTGCTTGTCAACATTTTTTGAATACATGGGGTGTCTATATTTTTCCTGAATAAGTTTGTGATATTGTTATGAATATAACAGGCCTGGACAAGTGTGACATTGTTATGGATAGAAGAAGATTTCATTTAGTTGAATTTGTGACATTGTTATGGATATAACTGGCTCTGGACAAACATTACTTTAAACTGTTGATATTTTCATGGGCATGTTCGTGACAGCTGCAACATTGTTATGGATATAACAATGTATAGTTTGAAGAATTCCAAATGGATTGAGCTATAGTAAGTATGCAAAATGTCATCCCATTAATTTTTATAGCATCACTCCAACCAGTTGACATTTCCTGTTATGTTCGTGACATTGTTATGTATATAACTAGTACAGAAAAAGGTATGTGCGTTGGTATTGGGTGTGAATTTGCGATCAAGATTGATGTGTACATAACGTGTGTTTTTCACATCGTTACTATGATTACTTATGACATCTTTCCATCATGGTCAAGTTTGGTGTATGAGACAAAATGTTGATGTATTCAGGGTGTTTTCCACGATGCAGTACTCTGCAGAGTTTTTTTTTCACCCCAAAATAATGAAGTTGTGTCAAGTATCAAGATTTTTTAAAAATCTTAGTTGTGTTGGAAACTGAGCCGTTTTCTCCTTCTTCTCCTTCTCCATCTTCTCCTTCTCCTTCTTCTTCTTCAGTGAGACAATTTTTTTGCTTTTTGCCAAAACAGGTACTGACCAAGAAGTTGATGTGAACTTACCTGTAAATAATTCATTTTTGCTTGGACTTACATGGGTAGTTATATTGTCCTAAGTTATTGCCTACCTTTAAAATTATATCTTTTTGTATAACGTATGACATAATTTTCAAGAATGTTTCTGTAAACTTGAAGGGGACATTAGTCACAAATTCTCATTTTAATCATACAACACTGGTTCTGTAAACTTGAAGGGAATGTTATCGTGTCACAAAACATCCCTCAATATATCATAAAAATTCCCGTAATCCCTCCCAGCACGGTCATCATAAAAGTTTTTATGATAATATATAATATTGGCGAATCCAAGTTTCGTGCGCGTTGAGACAAAAAGCGTGGTTATTTTGCACTGTTGATATACGCCGGACAATATCATAAAAAGTTTTTATGATGGATTTACCTTAATATCGTTTGCGTGAACACATATATTTAGCCTATTATATCGTTGTCACGAAGAAGGTCTAACTTCGCTCGTAATAGAAATTGTTTAAAGATAGCATACCTTTCTTTTTCGTTGATTTCCTCTCCTCAAATTGTTACTCGGACAAGGTCTAACAAAACTACTAGTATGTCGCTCCAAAAAATACATGTCCAAAAAGTAACCTTAATGCTATTTCTGTATTATTTCTGAGACAGCCCCCCTACCAGTCCCATGCACATGGAAGACACAAGCAAAAAATGCTCAACACCACCAAATGTATCCTCAAATAATTCTGCAGCAACCTCCCCTCCCTTAGCCCACCTTGCCAAAATCTTCCAAGGTACCTTATTCTGAAATTATTGCTCGTGCGCTGCATATCATATATCATATTCCTCTTTTTTCTATTAAGATGACATTAGCTTGTGTTAATTTCAAACACAAGTAAATGTTACATAACCACTATGAAAAAAATCATAGTTGTCAATTACATGACAGATTCATGTGTGACTTCTTAGTTACTATCTAGATGCTCTTCATGTGAAGGCACTGCAAACAAGCATCTGAAAAAGCCAACATCGACATTCACCACTTTCAATTCTCTACAATACGCACCATAATCATGATTGTATGGTTGGGGTGTCAGATAAAGCTATCTGGTCTTGATCATCTGACAATTACAATTCCCTCCAAGTTCCAAGCTAAGGTTTTTATTAGCGGTTTGTAGACCCCCAATCTATAAACCCCACCTCACAGTCTATAGACCCCCCAGCTAAAAATTAAATGGCTGGAAAATTAGACAATAAAAGATACTTGTGATAGTGATAGCTTTACATCATCAATTTAGATCTAAAAATGACATAGATATTTACATTACTGCAAAAGTCACACACGTCATGAATGAGATTAGGTAATATCATTATTGTGTACATGATTCACACCTTTTCTAACTAATCTCATGATATGGCAAGTCTAGAGGTATTTAGAGAAGAGTCTATTGGTCTATAGACCCTTAACCACAGTCTATAGACCCCCGATGACAGTCAATAGATGGTCATGGGGGTCTATAGACCTTCTGTAAGAGTCTGTAGACCCTCCTCCCATGAAAATCTATAAGCCCCCCATGACAATCTATAAACCCCTCCCCCATGTCAGTCATATAACTGGGGGGTCTACAAATGTTTTTTTTGTAAAATACAGTGGAGTCTATTGACTTTAAGGGGGGTCTACGGACTGTGAGGTGGGGTCAATAGACAGGGGGGTCTACAAATGGCTACTAATACATACATTCGCAATCAAAAAATCTATTGTCTAGCAGCAAATAGTGCTAACAAGCTCTAGTTTCTGGAACTATAGTGCAGTGTCTTATCCACTGACTATAATGTACGTTATGTACACATATTCACAGTATGATAAATGTAGGGGCAGACTGAAATAACTTGCTCAGTTTTGTTGCAGTAGAATCATACTGTATTCTACATTAAGAGAAAGTACGTCACGCTTTTGAAAATAGTTGGGATATGAATTCATAACTTCAACAGCCAAAAGTTGTTCCCTATTTC